>CM056395.1:27013938-27028938 GCA_029718625.1 Synaphobranchus kaupii | reverse complement strand
CAAGTATTGTTCTCTGACGTTTGCGATAGTCAGATCTAACGTCAATCATATTGCAAGCGACCTGGTCTACATTGCCACCGTGCTGCGCCAAGTCTGAGTACATTAAAGTCATGGACAAACCGCATTTGGTGTAACCGTTGCAACTAACATCACGTTAATCTATGTTTTTATTTTTTAGCACGACCATGGCAGCGAATGACAGCCATCGCGTTCTGCTCTTGGAGGAAGGAGTACGGAACCTGTCAGAGGAGCTGGTACAGTGTCAGGTAAACCGAAAGATGCACTAGAATCCTACATGCTGCGAACCGAAAGTGGGGATTCAGGTCTATGTGGAGAGGTATTGCTTGAATTATAGTGGACCGGGCTGACAGAGGCTGGAGTTTGGAGGTGGCTGACACATGCATAGACGGTTGCGGGTGTTGACACAGAGATAGGGGGTTGGAGCTGGCTTACACATTTAATAAATAAACACTAACAAGTTATAGGTAAACCTGTGAACTCGTGTTTGTGATTGTCATCCAGGTGGTTGACTCTGTTACTGTGTCATTACAAGAAAAATAGAAATACAACACATGATTTTTTGAGCTTGGGATATGTTTTTTCTGGAAAGGTCCCTTTCTCACTTCAGATTAACCTTTGCGAGGCCACAGGTCAAAGGGGAAAAAAACATTTATAGCATTTTTAACTGCTACCTGGCAACCCCCCTTTTTTGAAAACTTTCTAGTATTATCTGACATTGGCCTTGGATGAGATAACCTTTGAACCCTGGAATGACCCTTCTGGAATGATCTAGCAAAGATATGATGAGGAAGGAATATGTTTTACAGCGACTGAGCCGTAACTTCTGTGATGCCCAAAGTCAATATTCCACATCAGCGTCAGCCTCCTGCTTTATGACCGGATGAAGGCAGACACCCGGGTGTTTTAGCGGGTTTTGAGAGTGCCGTTTGTCCAGGTGTTTCACAGCTGTGATGCATAGCTGCGGCTCCGCACAGTGTGATGAGCTGTCGTCCGAGATGAAACAGGGAGGATAACGATGCCGGCTTCGCATGGCCCTGGGCTCCACCAGATGGTGCCTGCGCACACGGAATATGTAGTTCCCATTTCCCATTGCGACGTTTTTGACTTAAACTGTTTCTTAAAGTTGTGAGGAGAACTGTCAGGTGCTGTGTGTGTTCGACATGGCAGGGAAGTGTTTTGGAGGTAAATCCATAGGTTATTGATGGTTCAAATTCTTACTCTAGCTGTGTCATAGAGCTATCAGGCTACCTATTCTGGAGAAATTCATATACTTTATTTGTTATATTTTGGCAATCTTGGTACACTTGTGGTAATAAATAAATAAATAAAAATAAAAATTTATCTTTACAGTGATTTAATGCTAAATTGACTAAAATTGACTTTTAAACTGATGTGTTTATGTATTTCTGACAGAGGAAAAGTACCCATGCATGTATAGATTAGGGGCGGGAATGTTTACGATTTTCTCTACACGATGACAAGCTGCTTAGTCCTTGGGTTTACTCGAGTACAACGAGGACATATGAGGCATTGTAGAAAATAAATGTGCTAAGTTAAGTTAACCATCTTTTGCACTGGACGGTGGTTCTAAACAAAAAGAGAGAGGGCAATCAAGAACAGAAATGTTTGATGCTCGCTGGAGATAATGTGCAAGTCTTCAGCGCTAAGCATAATCTTATCTTGTAAACTACAGCTGCATGAGAAACTTGCTTTGGCCTACAAAGAATAAATGTGTGCACGATAGATAGTCATACCTTTTGACAGTTTTTCAGTGAAATACATTTTTCTATATGATTTCCAACAGGTTTTTTATAAATCGACAAATGAGATATTTGAGAGAACTTCTTGGGCTAGAATTAAGTGTTGTGTTGAGGTTAGATTAGGGTTGTTTTCTGGATCTTGGGAAAAGGTAAAGACAAGGGTTAGTCTGATTTTGCATGATCCAAAAATGTTTTTTATGTATATTCGCCCATATTATATGTGTGACATTAGCAGTTATTATTTATCTTTGTATATTGGTTGCACCTTGTAGTTTGCATTAGACAAAAAATAGATTTCCGATTTTCTGATTCAATTTTTTTTGTAAGCGATTAAGAATCTGCTGTTGAGTACTTCTCAGGTTCTACCCCCAGTATAGATAGTCATAGTCTGATTGCTGTGCAAGTCTATGTACTACAGTGCATCCGGAAAGTATTCACAGCGCTTCACTTTTTCCACATTTTGTTCTGTTACAGCCTTATTCCAAAATTGATTAAATTCATTTTTCCCTCAAAATTCTACACACAACACCCCATAATGACAATGTGAAAAAAGTTTTTTTGAGATTTTTGCAAATTTATTAAAAATAAAAAAATAAAATTTCTCATTTACATAAGTATTCATACCCTTTGCTTTAACGTATTTTTAAAGTATCATATTTCATATTTGGTCGCGTATCCTTTACATGCTGTTACTTCCTGAAGTCTGTGACCATCAACATCAAAAAACTCGATATCTTATTTTCAGGTACTGTTACAAGCGATACTATAACCTCTCTGCATTTGAATGGATCTCTATGGAAATTGGGGGGTGAGACTAGATTCAGCTGTAAATTACACTGGTACAGTATGGAACACATGGCTGGCTAAATGGCTGTAAGTTATCAAGGGTCTGAGCTATCAAACTAGCCCCAAACCATCACTCTGTTGCCAGATATGGAGTAGATGTGGATGGATCACTGCAAGGGTTATTTCTCCGGACTCATTTTCCTATAGAACTCTATGGGGAAAAAAGTCAGGAGAAACAACCCTTAAAGTGATCCATGAGAAATTTTAGTTTTTTATTTTTAATAAATTTGCAAAAATCTCAAAAAAACTTTTTTCACATTGTCATTATGGGGTGTTGTGTGTAGAATTTTGAGGGAAAAAATGAATTTAATCAATTTTGGAATAAGGCTGTAACAGAACAAAATGTGGAAAAAGTGAAGCGCTGTGAATACTTTCCAGATGCACTGTATATACCCTATCATTTGACTTATAATTGTCTTTACCCCCCCCCCCCTCCCTTTTTTTTTAGGCAGACAAAGAGTTTGTGTGGTCATTATGGAAACGTCTACAAGTGGCCAATCCGGACCTGACACAGGCAGTGAGTTTAGTGGTAGAGCGGTGAGTATTGATTTTTAAATGTCTTTGAAGGACCTTTTCAGTGTTGTGCTGCCCAAACACTCCAGCAGGAACCTGTGAGGGACTCATTTATTTCCCAGGAGTTTTGGCTGCGCCGTTTTTAAGCAGATAACCTTGTAATAATAGTGTGGCCGTAAGAGAACGTGTTCTCAGAGATTAAATCATTTTATTCTGTTATTCTGACATTCTATCTTTTTTAAATGAACATTCTGTTGTTTTATTGTACATTTTTAAAATTATGTCAGTTTTTCTTTTTTAAAGCAACTTGCTCTCACGGTGCCTGTGCCTGCAAGACTGTTCTGAGTATTTGTACTGCAAACAGTGGTCAAAAAGCAGCAATGAGCAGGGAAAAGCAGGAAAGAAATCTCATCTCATTTATTTAATTTAGCTGAACTACGAAACCAGAGGATCTAAACTCTGAACAGAGATACTTTCCAAAGACTTTCTTTTTTTTTTCCACTGGGTGAATAAAGCTGTCATTTTCTGGCTGCATGTATGCTAATTTGCTGTCAGTGGCCATACGCCGGGTGATTTTAATTCTGCATGATGTTAATCCTTTAGCTGACAGTGATGATTAGATGAAGCAGGCTCTCAGGCTGAGCTGCTAATGATGCTTTTACTTTCATTTCTTTTATTTTAGAGAGAAGCAGAAAGGAGAGGCCAAAGACCGCAAAGTTCTGGAGATTCTTCAAGTCAAAGACTATAAAATACAGGAACTGGAGCAGGTGGAGTCAGTGTTCTCATATTTTAAAGCACTATAAAATACAGGAACTGGAGCAGGTGGAGTCAGTGTTCTCATATTTTAAAGCACTATAAAATACAGGAACTGGAGCAGGTGGAGTCAGTGTTCTCATATTTTAAAGCACTATAAAATACAGGAACTAGAGCAGGTGGAGTCAGTGTTCTCATATTTTAAAGCACTATAAAATACAGGAACTGGAGCAGGTGGAGTCAGTGTTCTCATATTTTAAAGCACATTATGTCTCTTCTCTTGGGTTTTTGTGCAGTGTGTGCCAGTGCTTGATGGCCCACACCTGTTTCATTTTTGTTTACTGTAGGTTAGGAAAGTTTGAATTTTCATAATGTTTATTTTGAATTTTTTTGGGTGGGGTTATTGGCTGATTGCTGTGCTGTTGTGTGGTTCTTGGCTGATCGCTGTGCTGTTGTGTGGTTATTGGCTGATCTCTGCTGTTGTGAAGTTATTGGCTGATCTCTGTGCTGTTGAGTGGTTATTGGCTGATCTCTGTACTGTTGTGTGGTTCTTGGCTGGTCTCTGTGCTGTTGTACGTGGTTATTGGCTGATTGCTGTGCTGTTGTACGTGGTTATTGGCTGATCGCTGTGCTGTTGTGTGGTTATTGGCTGATCGTTGTGCTGTCATACGTGGTTATTGGCTGATCTCTGTGCTGTTGTACATGGTTATTGGCTGATCTCTGTGCTGTTGTGTGGTTATTGGCTGATCTCTGTGCTGTTTTGTGGTTATTGGCTGATCTCTGGTCTTTGCAGAGGGGTACCAGCCAGCAGCAGGAGATGAACAGCCTTGCCCAGAGATCACGCTCTGCGGAGGAAGACAGCGCAGTGATGAAGAAGGACATGGCTGCTGTGCGCCAAAAACTGAAGGAGAAAAGCCAGGAGCTCAAGGTTGGAACCTCTGTGACACTGAGTCATAGCCTGACCCCTGACCTTCTGACCCCCTAACCCTATCCAATACCAGGGCCCCTTAGAGCTTTTTGGTCCGAAGGAGTGCACATGTTTGATTGGTGAAAGGGCAGTCTGGCATGATAGTGGAGCGCAGGTGTATGTTTGATTGGTAAAAGGGCAGTCTGGCAGGATAGTGGAGCGCAGGTGTATTATCATGAGTTTAGACATTTATAGCCCCCCCCCCCCCCCTCTCTAGGAGTGTAGGGAGCAGAGTAAGAGGATGGAGGTGGAGCAGCAGGGCGTGGTCAGAGATCTGGAGGAGGCCAAGACTGGGCTAGACGCTCGCTGTGCTCGCATGCAGAGCGACCTGGAGAAGCTGCTGGAGCAAGCGGTCGAGTGGTCGCAGGAGAAAACCGCCATCCACACCAAAGCCCAGGTGAGCCCACGTACACACCTGTACCACACATCACCATCCACACCAACGCCCAGGTACACACCTGTACCACACCTCACCATCTACACCAACGCCCAGGTACACACCTGTACCACACCTCACCATCCACACCAACGCCCAGGTACACACCTGTACCACACCTCACCATCCACACCTACGCCCAGGTACACACCTGTACCACACATCACCATCCACACCAACGCCCAGGTACACACCTGTACCACACATCACCATCCACACCAACGCCCAGGTACACACCTGTACCACACCTCACCATCTACACCAACGCCCAGGTACACACCTGTACCACACCTCACCATCCACACCAATGCCCAGGTACACACCTGTACCACACCTCACCATCCACACCAACGCCCAGGTATACACCTGTACCACACATCACCATCTACACCAACGCCCAGGTACACACCTGTACCACACCTCACCATCCACACCAACGCCCAGGTACACACCTGTACCACACCTCACCATCTACACCAACGCCCAGGTACACACCTGTACCACACCTCACCATCCACACCAACGCCCAGGTACACACCTGTACCACACCTCCCCATCTACACCAACGCCCAGGTACACACCTGTACCACACATCACCATCCACACCATCGCCCAGGTATACACCTGTACCACACCTCACCATCCACACCAACGCCCAGGTACACACCTGTACCACGCCTCACCATCTACACCAACGCCCAGGTATACACCTCACCATCCACACCAACGCCCAGGTACACACCTGTACCACACCTCACCATCCACACCAACGCCCAGGTACAAACCTGTACCACACGTCCCCATCTACACCAACGCCCAGGTACACACCTGTACCACACATGACCATCCACACCATCGCCCAGGTATACACCTGTACCACACCTCACCATCCACACCAACGCCCAGGTACACACCTGTACCACGCCTCACCATCTACACCAACGCCCAGGTATACACCTCACCATCCACACCAACGCCCAGGTACACACCTGTACCACGCCTCACCATCTACACCAACGCCCAGGTATACACCTGTACCACACCTCACCATCCACACCAACGCCCAGGTACACACCTGTACCACACCTCACCATCTACACCAACGCCCAGGTACACATCTGTACCACACCTCACCATCTACACCAACGCCCAGGTACACACCTGTACCACACCTCACCATCCACACCAACGCCCAGGTACACATCTGTACCACACCTCACCATCTACACCAACGCCCAGGTACACATCTGTACCACACCTCACCATCTACACCAACGCCCAGGTACACACCTGTACCACACTTCACCATCCACACCATCGCCCAGCTACACACCTGTACCACATCTCACCATCCACACCAACGCCCAGGTACACACCTGTACCACACCTCACCATCCACACCATCGCCCAGGTACACACCTGTACCACACCTCACCATCTACACCAACGCCCAGGTACACACCTGTACCACACCTCACCATCCACACCATCGCCCAGGTACACACCTGTACCACACCTCACCATCTACACCAACGTCCAGGTACACATCTGTACCACATCTCACCATCCACACCAACGCCCAGGTACACATCTGTACCAACGCCCAGGTACACACCTGTACCACATCTCACCATCCACACCAACGCCCAGGTACACACCTGTACCACATCTCACCATCCACACCAACGCCCAGGTATACACCTGTACCACATCTCACCATCCACACCAACGCCCAGGTACACACCTGTACCACACCTCACCATCCACACCAACGCCCAGGTATACACCTGTACCACACCTCACCATCCACACCAACGCCCAGGTACACACCTGTACCACACCTCACTATCCACACCAAGCCCAACCTCATTTTACACGTGTGTTTTCAGTATTCAGCAGACACTCTGAACCAGATAATTTACTGAAGTAATTCAGGTTTAGTACCTTCCTGAATGGTACAAAGGCTGTGCCTCAGCCAGAGATCAAACCTGCAACCTCTAAGTGCCATAAGCATTGTATTACACCTCCCTTTCTCTTTGCTTAGTGTTTCACAGACCATTGTTCTGTTTGTCCATCCACAATATGTCCTATTTTTCTGCAGGTCTTTGAAGGTGAGCTCAAAGATGCGAAGCGACAAATAGGAGACCTGCATGAGAGATGTAGCTATCTGACAGCGGAGCTCACTGCCAGAGAAAAGGACCTAGCACAAATGGATGAACATGTGAACAGACTGAAGTGAGTCGTCCAGTGTGGTGTATTGGGTGCTCTGCATATGTGTTTCAGTGCTGTTTGCTTCTGGTGTATGCTTTGTTTGTGTGTGTAATGTGTGTATATATATACGGTGCTGGTGTGCGTGGATATGCTGTGCTTATGTGTGTGTGTGTGTGTGTGTGTGTATATGCAATGCTCGCGTGTATATACGCCGTGCTGGTGTGTGTGTAATGTGCTGTGCTTGTGTCTGTGTGTGTGTGTATATATATTGTGAGCGTGTGTGTATATATTCTGTGTGTGTATATATTGTGAGTGTGTTTATATATATTCTGTGTGTGTATATATTCTGAACGTGTGTGGATATATACTGTATACTATGTGTGTATATTCTGAGCGTGTGTGTATATTCTGTGTGTGTATATATTGTGAGTGTGTTTGTATATATTCTGTGTGTGTACATATTCTGAACGTGTGTGGATATATACTGTATATTGTGTGTGTATATATTCTGAGAGTGTGTGTATATGCTGTGTGTATACATTCTGAGCGTGTGTGTATATTCTGTGTGTGTATATATTCTGAGCGTGTGTGTATATGCTGTGTGTGCGTATATTCTGTGTGTGTATATATTCTGAGCGTGTGTGTATATGCTGTGAGTGTATATATTCTGAGCGTGTGTGTATATTCTGAGCGTGTGTGTATATGCTGTGTGTGTATATATTCTGAGCGTGTGTGTATATATTCTGTGTGTGTATATTCTGAGCGTGTGTGTATATGCTGTGTGTGCGTATATTCTGTGTGTGTATATATTCTGAGCGTGTGTGTATATGCTGCGTGTGTATATATTCTGAGCGTGTGTGTATATATTCTGTGTGTGTATATTCTGAGCGTGTGTGTATATGCTGCGTGTGCGTATATTCTGTGTGTGTATATATTCTGAGCGTGTGTGTATATGCTGCGTGTGTATATATTCTGAGCGCGTGTGTATATTCTGAGCGTGTGTGTATATGCTGTGTGTGTATATATTCTGAGCGTGTGTGTATATGCTGCGTGTGTATATTCTGAGCGTGTGTGTATATATTCTGTGTGTGTATATTCTGAGCGTGTGTGTATATATTCTGTGTGTGTATATTCTGAGCGTGTGTGTATATGCTGCGTGTGTATATTCTGAGCGTGTGTGTATATTCTGTGTGTGTATATTCTGAGCGTGTGTGTATATGCTGTGTGTGTATATATTCTGAGCGTGTGTGTATATATTCTGTGTGTGTATATTCTGAGCGTGTGTGTATATGCTGCGTGTGTATATTCTGAGCGTGTGTGTATATTCTGTGTGTGTATATTCTGAGCGTGTGTGTATATGCTGTGTGTGTATATATTCTGAGCGTGTGTGTATATATTCTGTGTGTGTATATTCTGAGCGTGTGTGTATATGCTGTGTGTGTACGTACGCAGGCAGGACCAGCAGCAGCTGCAGGCTCTCTATACTCAGAGTGTGGAGCACGCCTCTGACCAGGCCCAGCTCATTAAGCAGCTGGAGGAGCTCAACCTGGATACTCAGAGAGTGCTACGCACTCAGGAGGCTGCACAGTCCGCCGACTCCGCCTCCTACCAGCGGGTAACACACCCCAAACACACACACTCCCCACTCTGTCTCCTACCAGCGGGTAACACTCCCCAAACACACACACTCCCCACTCCGTCTCCTACCAGCGGGTAACACACCCCAAACACACACACTCCCCACTCCGTCTCCTACCAGCGGGTAACACACCCCAAACACACACACTCCCCACTCCGTCTCTTACCAGCGGGTAACACACCCCAAACACACACACTCCCCACTCCGTCTCCTACCAGCGGGTAACACACTCCAAACACACACACTCCCCACTCCGTCTCCTACCAGCGGGTAACACACCCCAAACACACACACTCCCCACTCCGTCTCCTACCAGCGGGTAACACACCCCAAACACACACACTCCCCACTCCGTCTCTTACCAGCGGGTAACACACCCCAAACACACACACTCCCCACTCCGTCTCCTACCAGCGCGTAACGCTCCCCAAACACACACACTCCCCACTCCGTCTCTTACCAGCGGGTAACGCACCCCAAACACACACACTCCCCACTCCGTCTCCTACCAGCGCGTAACACACCCCAAACATACACACTCCCCACTCCGTCTCCTACCAGCAGGTAACACACCCCAAACACACACACTCCCCACTCCGTCTCTTACCAGCGGGTAACACACCCCAAACACACACACTCCCCACTCCGTCTCCTACCAGCGGGTAACACACCCCAAACACACACACTCCCCACTCCTACCAGCAGGTGAATATTCATAAGATGCATCAAATTGGAGCTTTTAGCTTCAATAATAAAAGAGACAAACCCGTCAGCGCTATCTGGTTAATCTAATGATACAGAGACGAGTTTCGATGTAATCATAAAGTAAATGCATGCTTTGAGGATATATATGGACGATAGCTGTAGGAATCTGTGATTTGTATTGGGCTTTTAGGTTTGCAGAAGTGAACTTAGTTAGTGCTTGATTGAAGATGCATCTGTGCTCATGCCCCTCCCAGCTCTACAGTGATCTGAATGAGAGTTACCAGTCTCTGAAGGCCAGTGAAGCCCAGCTTCGCCAGTCTCACATCTCCCTGACTGCCCAGCTGTGCTTGAAGGACCAGGAGATCTTGCATCTGCAGGCCCGATTGCAGCAGACCGCCACCGCAACTGTAGCCTGTTCCCCCGTACGGCAGAGTAACTACAGGCAGGCTGAGGTGAGCCCCAACACCGCAACTGTAGCCTGTTCCCCCGTACGGCAGAGTAACTACAGGCAGCCTGAGGTGAGCCCCAACACCGCGACTGTAGCCTGTTCCCCCATACGGCAGAGTAACTACAGGCAGCCTGAGGTGAGCCCCAACACCGCAACTGTAGCCTGTTCCCCCAAACACTGCGACTGTAGCCTGTTCCCCCCAACACTGCGACTCTAGCCTGTTCCCCCCAACACTGCGACTGTAGCCTGTTCCCCCCAACACCGCGACTGTAGCCTGTTCCCCCCCAACACCGCGACTGTAGCCTGTTCCCCCCAGCACCGCGACTGTATCCTGTTCCCCCCAGCACCGCGACTGTATCCTGTTCCCCCCAACACCGCGACTGTAGCCTGTTCCCCCCAACACTGCGACTGTAGCCTGTTCCCCCCAACACTGCGACTGTATCCTGTTCCCCCCAACACCGCGACTGTAGCCTGTTCTCCCCAACACTGCAACTGTAGCCTGTTCCCCCCAACACTGCGACTGTAGCCTGTTCCCCCCAACACTGCGACTGTATCCTGATCCCTCCAACACCGCGACTGTATCTTGTCCCCCCCTACGCCGCGACTGTAGCCTGTTCCCCTGTACGGCAGAGTAACTACAGGCCGTCGGAGGTGAGCTGTGCTCTGTGCTCAGCAGACTCCACGTAGCGGCCTCCTGACCCCGCCCCCAGCCAGCACGGCTGCTCGTGATGCGTTATCTGAGCTCGTCCCTCTCCGTGTGGCGCCTCGCGGGTGCGCGGCTCTTGTTACCGCCGCTGCGTAATTAACTGCGAGCGGATTTCCTTTTGCGCCGCAAACGATGCGCGTGTAATACATTATCTGTGGAATCGTCGTTCCGCATTCTGCTCGTTAGCCCGGAGAGAGGCATGTCACACACTTCCCAGCGCGTTCCCCCCTGCGTGTTTCCAACCTGCTGCCGCCACGGGAACGCCACGGGAACGCCACCATAACCCTGCCGGGTAATCACGCCGGAGATAAGGGACAAGAAAAACACTTCCTCATTACTGCAGCTGTAATTGTCTTTTATGAGGCGCATCTCGAGCGCTCAGAAGATAAGTAATATTGTTACAGATCAGGGCCTGACAGCGAGCACGTCCAGGGACGGGCGAATGTGGCGATATGGCCGCCGGGCTAATGTCGGTTTGTGCTACAGGAACGGCTGAAACGGAGTGTGAGGGCGGATTGTGTGGAGGCTGAGGACGCCTCACTAAACCTGAGCCCAACGCCGAGCCGAGACACACAGACAAACCTGAGGAGATCGCAGGTACAAAACACCCATCAGTGCACTCACCTGCCCACCCACTCACTCACCTACTGTCCTATTAAGTGTGACCTGGGGCCTTCATAGAGCAATTAGAACATCCTTCCACCCCTCTGTGGTAAAGAGGTCGACATTTCTGCATCTATAACCCTTTAGTCTTCCCTAATGGGACGTCACTATTGTTGTAGAATAATGTCAGTGTAAATTAATGTTGTCATTAGCACGTGGTGGGGAAGACCGGCTCGTGCGGCCCGTGCCGACTCTACCTGCTGCTGCGGTGTTCCGTTTCATAGACGTTCAGACTGAGTGCGGACGTGGTTTTTCTCCCAGGATACACCTGTGCAGCGTACCCGGTCCCTCTCCCCGCCGAGCGGCAGCGGGGGCAGAGGGGGGCCGTTTGTGGCACTGAAGCGGGCGGAGATCAGGGTTCGAGACCTGGAGGAGATGTTACGGCTAAAGGTGAAAAGGCACCGGCCACTGTGTGTGTTTTTATAACATCGGAGGAGGACTTTGCGACATCATACTAGGAACAAGTTTGTGCTTGTGTTTGACAGAATGCAGAGTTGAGGGGAGGGGTTTGTGCTTGATTGACAGAGGAGAAAGCAGATCTGAGGGGAGGGGTTTGTTTGATTGACAGAGGAGAATGCAACACTGAGGGGAGGAGTTTGTGTTTGATTGACAGACAGGAGAATGCAACACTGAGGGGAGGTGTTTGTGTTTGACAGACAGAGGAGAGCACAGAGCTGAGGAAAGCCCATGAGAATCGGCAGGAGAGGCTGCATGTGCTCCAGACCAACTACAAAACTGTGAAAGAACAGCTGAAGCAGGCTGAGGAATCCCAGGACCAGTATGGGTGGCATCACCTCACACCAACATCTAACCCTTAGCAACAGATCCACATGCTTTATCACTTAGCAACAGATCCACATACTTTATCACTTGGCAACATAGTCACATCCTTTATCACTTAGCAACATATTCACATCCTTTATCACTTAGCAACACTGTGTTTGGTTTGTTTTGGTTCAGCCCGAGGGGCAGAAGCCAGCGAGCAGAGGCTTGGGAACTCCGGCATGAGAACAGCGATGGCGTCTGGAATGAGCTGGCCTACTTCAAACGCCTCAATAAGAATCTCATCACTGAGAAGTGAGTGTGTGCTTCTCAATAAGAATCTCATCACTGAGAAGTGAGTGTGTGCTTTTCAATAAGAATCTCATCACTGAGAAGTGAGTGTGTGCTTCTCAATAAGAATCTCATCACTGAGAAGTGAGTGTGTGCTTCTCAATAAGAATCTCATCACTGAGAAGTGAGTGTGTCCTTCTCAATAAGAATCTTATCCCTGGTAAAATTGTGCACTTCTCAATTACAGCCCCTGCAGTATCTCTGCAATGTGTGGAGGGGGTTGTGTTAATGAATGTACATTAGTTCTGTAACGCGCAGGAGGGGGTTGTGTTAATGAATGTACATTAGTTCTGTAACGCGCTGGAGGGGGTTGTGTTAATGAACATGCAATAGTTCTGTAACGCGCTGGAGGGGGTTGTGTTAATGAATGTGCAGTAGTTATGTAATGCGCTGGAGGGGGTTGTGTTAATGAATGGGCAGTAGTTCTGTAATGCGCTGGAGGGGGTTGTGTTAATGAATGGGCAGTAGTTCTGTAATGCGCTGGAGGGGGTTGTGTTAATGAATGGGCAGTAGTTCTGTAATGCGCTGGAGGGGGTTGTGTTAATGAATGGGCAATAGTCTGTAATGCGCTGGAGGGGGTTGCGTTAATGAATGCGTCGTAGCTGCCGGTGAAATACGATGCAGGTGTCACACTTTATTAGCGGCAATTTTGCACCGCCGTCGCGCCTGATTTGGTGAAGGTGGTCGGGAGGAGCACACAGCCAGGCGCCTCCTCGTTTTGATCTCCTCTAAGGCTCTGTCCCTCTAATCCCGGCTGAGCTCATTACAGCCCGGCTGTGCTCCTCGTGTCCCTGCCAGACCTGTCTGGGCTCATTACGGCCCGCAGAACCGCGCATGAACCGGGGTTTTATACCTCACACATAGCTGTGAACTTGGGTCCTTACCTCACAGGTAAACTCTGTACTGGGGTCCGTACCTCACAGGTACACTGTACTGGTAAACTGAACCGGGGTTTTATACCTCACAGATAGCTGTGAAATTGGGTCCTTACCTCACAGGTAAATTCTGTACTGGGGTCCATACTTTACAGGTAGCTGTCGACCTGTGTCAATACCTCATGGGTAACTGTGTAAGAGGGTCACCGTTTTGCTTGGAGCCTGTCAATAACCTGTTTGGTAATACCTTAATGCCACCGTACATAATGCCTAGTCACACCCATTTAAAAATATATATTTCTGTACAGGTGATTACAGTGTTTCTGTATAATGCAGTAGTTATATATTCTGACGCTAATTATTTAAATAAATAAAAAGGTGTAAACGTATGAAGCTTGGTGCTTTGAGATTAATATCTGTGCAGTGAGGACTATTGATTACTGATTAATCCTGATCTCATTGCTAATGTAACTTTGGTGCTCTGGTCCACAGTTTTAATTGCTGCTAAAAGCTGGGAAAATTTAAGCGTTTTAAACAAATGAACGTAGCCTTTGGACCCCACGTACACACAGATTACATCAAAAAATAACATTATGCAGCCGAAACTCCGAAAATTGTCTTTAAGATGTATGATTCATAAAGCACAATCCGCTGTCAGTAGCCGTTCCAAACGCCATCCTGGACTTTGACGTTAATGAACTTTAATAAAGATCTCGGCCCTCTTTGGTCTCATCCTACAGGTGTTTGGGGTAATGAGAGTCCTTTGTCCTTGGTGCAGATATGAGTGCACATGCCTTTGAAAGCCCAGATGAATGCCCTGTGTTTATTATTATTCAGAAAACTTAACCGTCCCATTAGCATTATGTTATCAGCAGGCAGTAATCGTGGCGGCTTTAATGAATTTACGTTCTTCAATGCATGGATTCGTCAATGAATTAGCATAGCTCAATGCATGGGTTCTTAAATTAATTAGCATTGCTCAATGCATGGGTTCTTCAATTAATTAGCATTGCTCAATGCATGGGTTCTTCAATTAATTAGCATTGCTCAATGCATGGGTTCTTAAATTAATTAGCATTGCTGAATGCATGGGTTCTTCAATTAATTAGCATTGCTCAATGCATGGGTTCTTCAATTAATTAGCATTGCTCAATGCATGGGTTCTTCAATTAATTAGCATTGCTCAATGCATGGGTTCTTAAATTAATTAGCATTGCTGAATGCATGGGTTCTTCAATTAATTAGCATTGCTCAATGCATGGGTTCTTCAATTAATTAGCATTGCTCAATGCATGGGTTCTTCAATGAATTAGCATTGCTCAATGCATGGATTTTTCAATGCAC
>CM056395.1:26998938-27008938 GCA_029718625.1 Synaphobranchus kaupii | reverse complement strand
TCCCTCTCCTGAATTCAGCAACCCTTTCTGGCTCATGTCTATAAAATATTCCTATATATAATATTCCTGTAATTAAGCTGCATCCATGGTTGCATCCATCACTGTTCCATGCAAAAGCCTATGATCTAATATTTATTGAGCGATATTTAGTGACTGGTTCAGTCTTTGGTACTTTCCAGTGAGCTGTTTTACAGTTGGGCCTTCCCTGTACAGGTTAGTACTGAGGGGGGTTTATAGTAATCACTGCAACCTTTTTACACAAAAATTGTATTCCAGCTGCAAAATTCCACTGTGATTCCGGCCACAAAAAATGGCAACGATGTTAAACTGAGTACAGTTGTGCGATAATTGTAGTTATTCCATTTGGTATGTCATTTGATTCTTATATTTATTCATAATTTGCAGCTGTGTCTGTGTGTTTGTGTTGTAGTATCTGTGACTGTCCTGTCCATGCACAGCCATTGTTCTCAGTAACTGTATTTAGGCCCTCACTGCAAGAGATTTATTTGTTTCATATTTGTGCATATTATTATAGTTGTATAAGTGCTGTAAAGGATGTATGAGTGAATGTGGTGCTGTAATGGATGTATGAGTGAATGTGGTGCTGTAATGGATGTATGAGTGAATGTGATGCTGTAATGGATGTATGAGTGAATGTGGTGCTGTAATGGATGTATGAGTGAATGTGGTGCTGTAATGGATGTATGAGTGAATGTGATGCTGTAATGGATGTATGAGTGAATGTGGTGCTGTAATGGATGTATGAGTGAATGTGGTGCTGTAATGGATGTATGAGTGAATGTGGTGCTGTAATGGATGTATGAGTGAATGTGATGCTGTAATGGATGTATGAGTGAATGTGATGCTGTAATGGATGTATGAGTGAATGTGGTGCTGTAATGGATGTATGAGTGAATGTGGTGCTGTAATGGATGTATGAGTGAATGTGATGCTGTAATGGATGTATGAGTGAATGTGGTGCTGTAATGGATGTATGAGTGAATGTGGTGCTGTAATGGATGTATGAGTGAATGTGGTGCTGTAATGGATGTATGAGTGAATGTGGTGCTGTAATGGATGTATGAGTGAATGTGGTGCTGTAATGGATGTATGAGTGAATGTGATGCTGTAATGGATGTATGAGTGAATGTGGTGCTGTAATGGATGTATGAGTGAATGTGGTGCTGTAATGGATGTATGAGTGAATGTGGTGCTGTAATGGATGTATGAGTGAATGTGGTGCTGTAATGGATGTATGAGTGAATGTGATGCTGTAATGGATGTATGAGTGAATGTGGTGCTGTAATGGATGTATGAGTGAACGTGGTGTTCTCTCCCCAGTGACAGTGTGGACGAGTACACAGACAGCCTGAACAGCCCACTTCCTGCCCGGACACAGGTTAGCTCCGCCCACTTCCTGTCTGTACTCAATTTAGAACAGCCAACTTCCTGTCTGTACTCAGGTTAGCACAGCCCACTTTCTGTCTATACTCAACTTAGAACAGCCAACTTCCTGTCTGTACGAAGGTTAGCACAGCCCACTTCCTATCTATACGCAGGTTAGCACAGCCCACTTCCTGTCTATACGCAGGTTAGCACAGCCCACTTCCTGTCTATACGCAGGTTAGCACAGCCCACTTCCTGTCAATATGCAGGTTAGCACAGCCCACTTCCTGTTTGTATGCAGGTTAGCACAGCCCACTTCCTGTCTGTATGCAGGTTAGCACAGCCCACTTCCTGTCTGTATGCAGGTTAGCACAGCCCACTTCCTGTCTGTATGCAGGTTAGCACAGCCCACTTCCTTTCACACAGTACTGTGCGGATAATAGCGAAAGTATAATAATACAATAAATCATCAATAAGGAATTTATTCATAGTAAGTTCACTATTTATAAACCATAGCATTTTCATAAGGTAGTAAAAGTCTTACCCAGCATTAGTTATTGCATTTATGAACAAGGTTTTTCTAATAGTCCATTAAACCTTGATAGATAATTATTAAGGTCAGCTTATGGCTTGTATACACTGTTCACAGTTCTGCATTAGTAATGGGTCATTGATACACTTTTGTACAGGGTGAATAGTTCCTAATTTAGAATACTGTTGGTCTTAATTAATATTTTAATATTTAATCCATGTTATGTATCACGTAATGTTGTACATTCAGTAAAGATCTAGCCAAGGATTTATATATTATTAGAAAAACATTTATGTATCTTGTACAGGCAATTATAAATCATTAACAAGTATTGAGTAGAACATTTACTTCTGTTTGGAAATGTATTAATGATATATGAAAGACATGCATTTATAAATTGGGAGACTAGCTGAAACTGTGCTTGTGTGCTTGCTTGCGTGCGTGCGTGCGTGCGTGCGTGCGTGCGTGCGTGTACGCCTACAGACTAGTTGGACTGACAGCAAGGCGCGTTGGCGTATCGCACTAAAGGCCTGCGCTTCACACCGCAGTCTGACATTGATCAAGCTCCCGCTGATCAAACCCTAACGCAGGCCGGTACAAAAGAGGGGCGTGTTTATCTTTGATGTGACTGCAAGCGGTGCAGCGCAGTAGCGTGTCCTGAAGCGAAGCGTTGAGGACATGGTGTTGAGTCGCATTGCGCTCTGCTTCGCTGCAGTCGGCGTGTGATCGCCGCAGCGAGACCTCCTCCACCTCCCCGCCCCGCCTGCATGTAGAACATGTGAAGCACACGCGACCCGAGGCTGTCGGACACGCCCAGCCAGGTAAGACACCCTGTCATAACGTCATGGAATAAAATCACTTACACTACTCACAAAAAGTTAGGGATATTTGGCTTTCGGGTGAAATTTATGGAAAATGTAAGTTCACGCTACAGTGATATTATACGTATCATGAAAGTAGGGCATTTAAGTAGAAGCATGCAATGGTGATTTCCTCATCTCAAACAATTTATTGAAACAAAAGCCAACAACAGTGGTGGGTATACCACAACAAAAATGTCAATGTCTCAATAACTTGTCATGTGCCCTTGAGCATCAATTACAGCTTGACAACGACGTCTCATGCTGTTCACAAGTCGACTTATTGTCTGCTGAGGCATGGCATCCCACTCTTCTTGAAGGGCGGCCCTCAGGTCATTGAGGTTCTGGGGTACAGAGTTACGAGCCTCTACATGGTGAGTCAGCTGATCCCATAGGTTTTCTATGGGATTCAGGTCTGGAGAAAGTGCAGGCCACTCCATTTGAGGTACCCCAGTCTCCAGCAGCCTTTCCCTAATGATGCGACCTCGATGAGCTGGAGCATTGTCGTCCATGAAGATGAAATTAGGCCTGTGTTGTTCATGCAGGGGCACAATGACTGGATTAATGATGTTATTCAGGTAGTATGGGCTTGTCACTGTACCATTCACAAAGTGTAGGGCAGTTCTGTATTGACTAGACACACCTGCCCACACTTTAACACCGCCACCACCAAAGGGTCGTCTGGTGACAACAGTGGCTGATGCATAGCGCTCTCCTTGACGTCTCCAACATCGTTGGCGGCCATCATTTCTGCTCAACGTGAATCGACTTTCATCAGAGAACAGCACTGAGGCCCACTGGTCCCTCGTCCAGCGTAAATGCTCCCTGGCCCATGCAAGACGATGACGCCTGTGCCTGGTGGTGTGGTCAGGTACCCTTGCAGGTCGTCTAGCACGCAGACCACGCTGATGTAAACGGTTTCGAATGGTCTGACGTGACACTTGGGTGCCTCTCACCTCCCTTAAATGTGCCTGGAGTTGAGTGGCATTCATCATCCGGTTCCGCAGGGCACTGTTCACAATGAAGCGGTCATCAGTGTGGGATGTGGCCAAAGGACGTCCACTTCTATGCCTTTCTGTGACTCTTCCAGTCTCTCTGTATCTCTGTTGCAACCTGCTGATGACACTCTGTGACACTCTAAGCTCAGTGGCCACTTCCCTCTGAGAACATCCTGTTTGAAGCCTCGCAATGGCGAGGTACTGTTGATCAATTGTTAGGTGTCGTCTTGGTTCTCATGATGTCAAAATGTGAACAGCATGATGAAGAGGACTGTTTAAATACCAATTCTAATTGAACCAGGAAATGTATTGGTCGATTCATGGATCAAACACCAGTTGTGAATTTTGCCGTTCAGCTCCTTGTTAGAGAACAGCAAGTTGTGCAAAAAGTACTGAAACATTGAATAGTTGGACATGTGCATTCAAAAGTTTAGAGAAGGTCAAATTAATTTCACCTGTAAAGGTTATAGTGCATTTTAGGTTCATCCTGAAATTTCACCCGAAAGCCGAATATCCCTAACTTTTTGTGAGTAGTGTATAATGATGCTGTCACAGGGTTGTTTGAAAAGCAGAGGTTTCTTAACCTCACAACAAGCCCACTTTTACTCTGACCCACTCCTTATTTATGATGAATTTTAGCATAATATTAAATTATAGCATGAAATTGTTTTTTAACATGTGGCTGAACAACTGTATACTTTAAACTATTACGGTGAAACTACATTATAGTGATGTAGTACAATGAGTTTATAGAGGTATAGCAGGGCAGTACGCAGGGTAGTAAGGTGTGTGCAGGTTTATGCAGGTATAGCAGGTTGTAAGGTGTATGCAGGTATAGCAGGGTAGTAAGGTGTGTGCAGGTATAGCAGGGTAGTATGGTGTGTGCAGGTATAGCAGGGTAGTAAGGTGTGTGCAGGTATTGCAGGGTAGTAAGGTGTGTGCAGGTATAGCAGGGTAGTAAGGTGTGTGCAGGTATAGCAGGGTAGTAAGGTTTATGCAGGTATAGCAGGGTTGTAAGGTATATGCAGGTATAGCAGGGCAGTACGCAGGGGTAGTACGGTGTGTGCAGGTATAGCAGGGTAGTAAGGTGTGTGCAGGTATAGCAGGGTAGTAAGGTGTGTGCAGGTATAGCAGGGTAGTAAGGTGTGTGCAGGTATAGCAGGGTAGTAAGGTTTATGCAGGTATAGCAAGGCGTGTGCAGGTATAGCAGGGTAGTAAGGCGTATGCAGGTATAGCAGGGTAGTAAGGTGTATGCAGGTATAGCAGGGTAGTAAGGTGTATGCAGGTATTGCAGGGTAGTAAGGTGTGTGCAGGTATAGCAGGGTAGTAAGGTGTATGCAGGTATTGCAGGGTAGTAAGGTGTGTGCGGGTATAGTAGGGTAGTAAGGTGTGTGCAGGTATAGCAGGGTAGTAAGGTGTATGCAGGTATTGCAGGGTAGTAAGGTGTATGCAGGTATTGCAGGGTAGTAAGGTATAGCAGAGCAGTACGCAGGGTAGCAAGGTGTGTGCAGGTATAGCAGGGCAGTAAGGTGTGTGCAGGTATAGCAGGGCAGTATACAGGGTAGTAAGGTGTGTGCAGGTATAGCAGGGCAGTATACAGGGTAGTAAGGTGTGTGCAGGTATAGCAGGGTAGTAAGGTTTATGCAGGTATAGCAGGGTTGTAAGGTATATGCAGGTATAGCAAGGCGTGTGCAGGTATAGCAGGGTAGTAAGGCGTATGCAGGTATAGCAGGGTAGTAAGGTGTATGCAGGTATAGCAGGGTAGTAAGGTGTATGCAGGTATTACAGGGTAGTAAGGTGTGTGCAGGTATAGCAGGGTAGTAAGGTGTATGCAGGTATTGCAGGGTAGTAAGGTGTGTGCGGGTATAGTAGGGTAGTAAGGTGTGTGCAGGTATAGCAGGGTAGTAAGGAGTATGCAGGTATTGCAGGGTAGTAAGGTGTATGCAGGTATTGCAGGGTAGTAAGGTATAGCAGAGCAGTACGCAGGGTAGCAAGGTGTGTGCAGGTATAGCAGGGCAGTAAGGTGTGTGCAGGTATAGCAGGGCAGTATACAGGGTAGTAAGGTGTGTGCAGGTATAGCAGGGTAGTAAGGTGCACTTGTCTCTCAGGCTGCGTGCAGGTGCAGCGGGGTTGGCGGTCTCGCAGGAGGAGAGGCGCATTCTGCAGGACCCTGCAGCAGAGGATTGGTGCGTTGCAGCAGCAGGTTACCGTGCTGCAAGGCGCTAAGAAAGCCGCGCAGAGCAGCGTCCAGGAGCTGCGACTCACACAGGATAAGCTGACGGCACAGCTAACCACGCTCACACAGAAGCTTAACACCAGCAAGCAGCTCTCACAGGTACCAACCCTCCAATCACACGCTCTCACAGGTACCAACCCTCCAATCACACGCTCTCACAGGTACCAACCCTCCAATCACACGCTCTCACAGGTACCAACCTTCCAATCACACGCTCTCACAGGTACCAACCCTCCAATCACACACTCTCACAGGTACCAACCTTCCAATCACACGCTCTCACAGGTACCAACCCTCCAATCACACGCTCTCACAGGTACCAACCCTCCAATCACACGCTCTCACAGGTACCAACCCTCCAATCACACGCTCTCACAGGTACCAACCCTCCAATCACACGCTCTCACAGGTACCAACCCTCCAATCACACGCTCTCACAGGTACCAACCCTCCAATCACACGCTCTCACAGGTACCAACCCTCCAATCACACGCTCTCACGGGTACCAACCCTCCAATCACACGCTCTCACAGGTACCAACCCTCCAATCACACGCTCTCACAGGTACCAACCCTCCAATCACACGCTCTCTCAGGCATTAACTCCTCTATATGCTTCTCTCAGTTTTCTGCCCAGAGTCTTTAACACATTACATTACATTCATTTAGCAGGCGTTCCCACCCAAGTGTGTGTGTCACATAAATGCATGTACATTACATTCATTTAACAGAGGCTCTTACACAGAGCGACTTACAGTGAAACAAACACGAATGTCAACAGTGTTAGACCTGGCTAACGGCTTTCCCACACCAGCAAGTGTAAGAGCAACATCGGTAAAGCACAACAAGCACAAGCACTGTTTTTAATGCTTTAACACACTGCAGCGTTAGCGCTGAGCGGGGCTCTTCAGTAAGGGGCTGTGAATCTGGACTTCCTCACCAGAAGCTCAGTACGTAAACGGTTTATGATTTCTGTGTGAAAGGTTTAATATGTAATCACAGCGGAGAGGAGAGCAGAGGATCAGTCACTGTGTCATCACACACACACGCGCGCACACACACACACACACACACACACACGCACACACACGCACACAGAGCGACTGATCCTCTCCACTCCACTGTGTCCTCTCTGTGCGCGGGGCTTACAGAGCAAACAGCCCAGTGCGTGGTTTCCTGTCTGGGATCCTCCCCAGGGGCCCCAGGAAAAGCGTCGCGCTTGTACCAACTGGCCCCTGGCATGCCCGGCACGCCATTTACCCAGGAATCAGCCAAATGTCACAGCGCCCTGCTGCCTCAGCCAGTGTCTATTTGCTTTTTATTCAGCCGGCTGTTTATCCAGCCTTGCATTCTGATTTGTGTGGCTGGAGGAGAAAAAAAATTTAAAAGACTTTTGAAGTACGTTAAATTTATGGTGTGCATTTTCCCCCTATTCTTAGGCGTTTCTCACCGGGTGTGTGTTCCGTGCTTATGAAAGATGGCTAAATTTACTTATGCTGTATTTTAGATATTTAAGACACCAGTGCAGCTAGCGGTCGCGTGAAAAACTGTCAGTGGAGACGCTCTGTTTAATCAGCCGCGATGTGCCGTCGTTCCCAATCATGTCGACTGCGTTGCTGTCCCAGGTATGCAGAACGCGTTAATATTTACGTTCCGGTGACATCACTGAGATCAATCGATGTAATTATTTAATTAATTAAATCACAGCCAGTTAGCTGGGAACAGAAATGCAGTGAAGACATTTCCCACAGATTTTTGTCTGCACCCCTCAGGGATATCATATGTGCATTTTAGCAGAGGTTTAAAGCTGTAAAGGGTTTTTTCCCCTCTTTATTTATGTAAATGCATTCACAATATGGCTAGACATCAAACATCTGTATTCAAATAGTTTTGTTTTTTGGGGGTTTTTTGCTTTGTTATTACTTCTTTATCATGATAATTATTAGAATATTTATTATTACAATGTGCTAGGAGTTAACCCACGTTAGTGCGCACCCTTGAGTCATGAACTGGAAAAATCAGGAATCTTGTATGTAGCTGTGTGGCGTTAGAAGATCATTTTGTGGAACTGACACCGGATCGCGCGTACCGTGGGGTTTTTAATCAAACTGCTTGTGATCGGGCACATTAATTGGAATGTGATTAAAGTTCCCAGTTTGAATGGAAGAGGGCAAGGCCACGACTGCAGGCCGAAGATCTGAGGGATCTAAAAAGACCCCCCCCCACCCCACCCCACCCCACCATGTTCATTAATCTCTTAAAACACAAGATGACTCACTGTGAACACAGGGTGCACAGGGTACTGAAAACGGGTGTGAATAATTTACACCTAAAGAAAATATTTTTCCCTGAGCAGTTATTAGTATAAATAATATAATTTACCCATTTATTGTGCATACAATATAGCTCATTACCCATGTTGTTTATTTTATTTTTGCTCATCTTCATCAAGGGTGTGAATAATTTTGGAGCACTGCATACTGTATATATGTATTGTTCATGTATATAAAATAAAAAAACATAATGCCTGATCGTGGTTATGGATTGATTATGAGTGCAGAGAAGCTTTTGGCACAGCTGAAAGATCTCAAAACGCTCTGTAAGTGTATGTGTATGATTTCTACCTGTCTGTTTCTCTCCCCCTCTCTCTCTCCATGGTGTTCACTGTTCATAATAAAAATGTTTCAGCTCTTTTGACGAGAGAAAAAGAACAGCTCAAGTTCTTTTGAATTGACGCAGTAATTTAGTCGCTCTCAGAAATGACCTTTCCATCGCAGGCTTTCCATACTGCAGAACTGCTCTTTGTTCGTCTCTGTGACAGGTGTGCTTAACGGTGGCAGAACTAAGAAAAGAGCAGTGCTTCTGTGTTCCTTTACTTAATGGGTGTGAGAATGGGGACATCAGTGGGTGACAGGAACTCTCGTATAGGCTCCGCTGTTGGACAACTATTCACTTTCACAGGGTTCGCTTCTGCCCGTTAATCCACTTTGACTTGGCTTGTGTTTAAAGGCATTTATGTCTGCGTGTGATTGCTTAAGAGAAGCAGCTCTGGGCAGATGGGCTCGGCCAGGCCGGGCACGGTAACCTGGATGGCACGTCCAGGAACAGGGAATTTTGGATAGGGGTACGCAATGAACCGGTTCTGGTGTATTTCTATTTGTGGCCACATTTTGTGTATTCTCAGGACGCTGTAGGAAAAGGTTCCACTCAGCGGGTGACCCTTGGGAAGTGTGTATAAGTTGAAGCTGCTTTTTACGTCTCTTCGAGCAGAAGCTGACCTCTGACCTGAGCGCCGCGGAGCAACAGAGAGGCAAGCTGGAGCGTGAGCTGGAGGAGTGCAAACAGAGGTTGCCCCGTACCCCCACCCCCGAACCCCAAAACACGGCGGAGGCCGAGCTTAAAGGCCTGCAAGCTAAACTGAAGGTCAGAGACGATGCTGTAAAAGCGCAGTGCAGTGCTGCCCCCTACTGTACTGGAGTGTAAGGTTTTTTTCCCCAACTCTGTTTTTAGACTTTTGAACCCTTGATGGTTTGGTCCGATTGATGCATGTCACATAATTTGAATTAAATCCGCTTGTGAATCCAGTGGATGCAATGAGCGCAGACAAGAGACCAATTTGTCAAGATTAAAGCTGTTTCTAAAATGGACTTGTGAGGGTTATAATTTTCTAGCAGTGAATATGTATCTAAGCTGCAGTGCTGAAACTGATTCTGGTTTACTTCTCTCTGTGCGGAGAAATACATTGGAGAAAATAGATTTATAATATCAAACATTTATAATATCACATTCCCACTCAATCTCTCATTAGCAAGGATGTAAACTGTTGAAATGAGTCACTTTATATTAATACCTTATCGTTTCTCAGAATGCATGTAATGAGGTAACGAAGCACACACTGGCCAATAAAACCTTAAAGACGGAGCTTCAAGCCAAGGAGGAACAACTGAAAGAGCTGCAGGAAAAGTAAGTGCTGTTATCTGCAGTGAGTG
>CM056395.1:26968072-26998438 GCA_029718625.1 Synaphobranchus kaupii | reverse complement strand
TGTAATAATTGTAATAAATTGTGATGTAATGATGTAATGATATGGTATAGTGATGTAATGGTGTAAATCTCTTCACGGTCTATTCCATGTTTGCCCAACTAAGACTACAGATTCAGCACAGGTCCCACTGTTCCACATCGTAGCGCTAAAACAACGTATCATCTTCTGTTTTATAGCGACTACCATAATGACTACCAAATCGGACTTCATGTGTGCATAATTATTCCTCTTCAATTCTTCTGTCCTCAACAAACCCCATAACCAAATACTAGGGGGATATACAGAGCTTACGTTTTATATTTTACTCATATGAAGAGCTTTGTCTTCCGTTGAGGATTTTAACCTGATCTAGGGCACACCTGTGAGCCACAGAACCGCAGCCACCTGTATGATTCTGGCCCAGTGCTGCGCGCCGTAGCTACCCCTCTGCACAGCCACCCGCTCTCAGCCTCTGCAGGGCACACCTGTTCGGTCTCTCCATCGAGAGCATAATAGCCAACGCCCTCCAGCCCCCCTCCGCCTTCCCGCCATGACTCCGGTTCACCCTCTGTTCTCTTTGAGAAGGCAGCCAGCCGGAATCAATTGGCCTTTCGGATGCAGGGCGCGGTCGCGGCTGAGCGTCGAGACGCCAGCGCTGATACCCGCGTCACAGGACAGCGGGCGTGCGCTCGAGCGGGACGTCCCGGACAGATGCTGCTCGTTAAACCCCTAAGTTCTACACCTGCGCCACAAGCCAAGTACCTGGGTCCACCTGTGTGCTGAGAAGAATACTGAGAATAATTATTAAATCTGTCCTCCACAGTAGGAGGACAGTTAGAAGTAATGTGTAATGTATTGTGGGGCCAATTCCATGCAATTCAGGAAATAAAATTAATTAATTAATCAATGAATTCATGAGAAAATATGAATTTTTCAATTCTTGGTTTGAATCACAATTCATTTCCTCAACTGGCTGAATTGAATTGGCTACCCTGATGTCCTCAGACATTAATGCAGTCAGAATAAAATGGTGGGGTCACTGAAACCTGTTTAGCCTGAAGCCATGGACTGCCAGATGATTGCAGTGAAATTCCAGGACTAGACCCTCCTGTCTGTACCAGCTAGTGTTCTCTGCACATGGATTCTTCTAAGCTTCTTCTCCTTGGTTAGAAAATGTTTTCATGAGAAAAAAACAGCTAAAAAGTGTGTTTTCACACAGCGGTGCACACCTTAGTTCTCGCTCAAGGTCTCCATGGTGATGAACAAGCTCCCCCTTGAGGCATCATTAAAAAAAGAATCCAAAACAAAACCAAACAAGACTTGTACATCTCCAAGTGCAACACACTGCTTTTTTGAAATGTGAGTATTTTATACAGTATGCTGTGATCTAATGCACACACAGGTACACACAGCTATACACTACACACACACACACACACACATACACACACACACACACACACACATACACCGGGTAGCTACTCATAAGCACACAAACATGCACACCCCCCCACCTGCACACACAGACACACACATACACACATAAAACATACAGCTCAGGTACAGACATTTCATATTATATTATCATTATTCCTCAAGTCCAAAAATTGAGCATGTACCTACAAGAATAAGTGTGTCTGGGTGTGTGCGCGTGTGTGTATGTGTGTGTGTGTGTGTGTGTATGTGTCATACCCCAGGCAGAGTCTTCTGTTCATGAAGTGCACTTTGGGCTCTCAGTGCCGACTCTCTGGAGCAGTAGGTGAGGAAGGCACAACCTGAGAGAGAGAGAGAGAGAGAGAGAGAGAGAGAGAGGAGAGAGAGAGAGAGAGAGAGAGAGAGAGAGAGAGAGAGAGAGAGAGAGAGAGAGAGAGAGAGAGAAGAGAGAGAGAGGAGAGAGAGAGAGAGAGGAGAGAGAGAGAGAGAGAGAGAGAGAGAGAGAGAGAGAGAGAGAGAGAGAGAGAGAGAGAGATGGGAAAACAGAAAATGACATGAATCATTACCATCATAACATAACCACAATTGTTATATGTACAAGAGCAGACAGGAGCAGAGAAAGGGAGATGTACCCAGTGAGAAATTATGACTTAACTGTGCAAGGTCATATAGAGTATGTACTTTAAATATGCCCACACACTCGCATACAGAGGGAAAGAGAAAGTGACAGACTTCTCAGCTGTAACTAACTGTGTGTGTGTGTGTGTGTGTGTGTGTGTGGTGTGTGTGTGCACTGCACTGAACACTGCACTCTGTCACTAGCATCCGCAGTGTGACTCAGCCCTGGTTTGACAGCACGCCCTTATTCGTGACCCTTATCGCTCACAATGCACTTTTTTAGGTGATTATCCATTTTTACAGCTGGATATTTACAGAGGCAGCTCAGGTTAAGTACTTTGATTAAGTGTCCGCCTGGGAACAGAAACAAAAGGGGATCCAGTTCCACACATGTAAGTCTTCTCCTTGCTCCTTACTGAACACCCTTCCTGAACACTGATCTGTTCAACGGACAAAAACATGACCCAATGGCGAGGCTATGATTTATCGGATAGTAATTTATTCCATCACCTAATGCGGCACACATTTTAACGGAGTCCTTTGAAAAACAGCCTTTAAACTCATCATGTATAAATCAGGCAGGCAGCCGCACGAGACACGGGTATTGTACCATGTGCAGGAAATGTGTATCCATGCATATCAAGAATAATAAAACTGACTGACACACCGCTTTACACTGTGAAATGATTATATTTATTCTGTATGATGCCCGTCTCAAATTGGAATTTTATGAGTATGCTTTACAAAGCACAACACAGACGGCAGAATTAGTTGTAGGAAATGAAGTATGGCTAAGCATAATAACTTGGCATTATCAATGAAAGGAGCAAATGGAAACAACGGAACGTATGATTTGTAGACTCGGGATGGGAATGCTGTCAGAGAACCTATTGAGAGGAAGCAAAAAAAAATAAACACAAATAATAATAGAGCACTAATAACGAAAGCTCGGCACGGGCCTTTGTAAATCTGGAGCGACGTTTAGTATCCGTGGCAACCTTGTCAGACGAGAGCGCTAATCTGCGGCGCGCGTGCGGGAGAACAGGGGACTAAAGAGAGAGCGCCCGCTCTTCCTTCTTATGTGTCCGATAATTTAATCAATCCTGAGCCATTTCTTTTTCACGCCATTTCAAACTATCGGATTTCAAGCCGGTAACAATTGATTAAACAATAAAACACTTTGCCGACTGCAATGCGAGCTCTGAATAGGACGGGAAATCTTCAATTAGTTTACTGAGACCTGGGACCAAGGCATATATATATATATATATATATATATATAATATATATATATATATATATATATATATATAGTATATATATACTGTATATAAATTCGATAAGACTATATGCTTCGGAAATTAAAAATTAAAGAGCTGTTTCTGGGCCTAATGAAAATGTGAAATTGATATTGTACAGTTACAGTGCTGGGTACCATTCATAATAGTGATTAATAACTGCCCTTCCCCAGAGAAATATAAAATAAATGCAATATCGCACACCACAGAGTTACCTTTCCACACACCACCTCAGATTATTATGGGCTGAAGAACTATCAGCACCTGATTGGGTGGTTCACCATAGGGCGAAACAAAAATAGGCTCTTATATAACTTGCGAGGAAACACATTAATAGAACTGGGAAGCACATTAATATAAGATCAGTCCCCTTGCACACGGGTGACCTCGGTAGGAGGGGCATCAGTGGTCATGTGGCTGACTGGAAAACGGGCATTCTACTTCAGTTTTGGAATTCTTGTAAAATTCTATGAATGGCACTCATGTGCAGAGAGAACGTTCATCATTTACTATACAGCATGGGACAGTGAACATAGAACAATGGAGCATGTTTGTGGCAACTCTAATTCTCAGTGAAGACAAAAGCAGAAGGACAGTGAATGTACAAAACTCAGAACCAAATGAGAGACAATGTTCAGGTAGGGCTTGTAACAAGAGAATCAGAGGAGACAGCAACCTCTCCTTTGAAGTCACACTCCTCCCAATATGCAGCACTGACCAATCAGGTCAGTGATAAACCTGCCTTAGTTTAGCGAATGTGCAATAATACACCTGTCCTTTGCCCGTCCCTGACCTCTACCCCTCCGACACACAGTGAACCAATCAAACACAAACACAAGCCTGGATTCAATCAACAATGTTTGTCCCTTAACTTTGACCCACAGGCAAATACATCAATCTTTCTATCAATCATGTCATTTGTTTTCTGCACAAACACTGTTGGCAAGTTCAACAATCACCAAAATGTACTCAACAAACTGTGCTAATTGTGAATAATATACTGTATTATAAAAATATATCAAACTTGCACTTGATTCTAATGAGTCAAAAATGAACCCTTTAATGGTCTGGTCCAAGCCGTATAATTTTTCTGTATTCTTGGTGTGCCAGTTAAAGGGTTAAGGACAAATGTTGATTGAATCCAGTCCAAAGTTTCAGCCAAATATTGATTGAATCCAGTCCAAACTTAAGGGCACATGCTGATTGAATCCAGGCCACAGTGTTTTGCTGTCCTTGTCCTCACACATATGTCCTCCTTCAGGCTCCGCCGATGGATGAAAGTGGTCGTCTCTGCTATCGAAGAGGACGCTCGCATTCTCCGTTATGAATCACTGACCCGTGAGTCTGGATGGAAGGATGGCCTCCCCTGATTGATTTGCGGTGCTTAATTGGCTTTATTGCGGAAGATGCCGCACTGGGGCTGGCTCTCAGTGCCGCCACCAACCCCCCCCCCCCCCCCCCCCCCCACACACACAACCCCCATACAATCCCCAGCAACCAATATCACATTCACTTCCATTTAAGAGACCTTGTTTAATTGCTTTTTCACCATCTCCCATGCTATTGTGGGCACGATCCTATGGGATTATTAGCAACCCTGGGTCCTCAACAATTAATTGCCAGCTATTTATATGGATATGGGCAGTTCCTTTAAGTCCACAACCATGTGGAAGAGCTATTTCATAATGCGGCTGGGGTCCAGGAGAGGGAGGAAATGAAGAGAACGAGAGAGAGAGAGAGAGAGAGGAGAGAGAGAGAGAGAGAGAGAGAGAGAGGGAGAAAAGGAGAGACAGAGTGAGATAGATAGGGAGACAGAGAGAGAGAGAGAGAAAGAGAGAGAGAGAGAGAGAGAGAGAAGATGATAGCTAGCAAAATGGACAAAGCAGGGGACACAGAGGTGAAGAACAAACACAACAGCATGAAACATCTCTGACAGCCCTGGTTGGAAGGCAGGAAGGCAGCCACGAATCAACCACTATCTCGCCCCCTAAAAATGAGGGTGAATCACCTCAATATTTTACAACGAGAGGGGAAAAGATTAGGCTTAACGGTGTTAGATGTGGCTTTTCTATCTTTCTTACAGAGGCCTGCACAATAGGATGGGGTGGGGTGTTTGCTTGTCACAGACTATTATCCTGTCAGTCTTCCCTAAAAAGTGTTCAAGGAAAGCTCCTTTTTTATCTGGTCTGGCTCAGCCTCCCTGTGACATCACAATTCCGAGTTCCATGGCTCTTCTGTTATGGCAAATGGGATACAAAAGACTCCTATCAATCACTGACTTGTTTGAACAAATCAAAAGGCCTGCCTCTCCACAGCAACACACAATGATTGGTTCAAACCAGTCAGTTGTACATTGTAGCTCCACCAATTTTTGCTTTCATGAAACCTCACCATGCCACCATCATCAACCACTAACAATCAGCTCTCAATTTCCAGCACAATTAACACTAATGGGCCCTCATCAAGTATCCCAACCAGGTTTATGCTTTATTTATTTTAAGCATTTATTAAGTATTTATGTTAAAAGTATTTGTAAGCTGCTTAAATCTTCCCAAATTTGTTCTGAATGGCTGAAACATGACACACTTTTATAAATGATAGATTCAAACACCTGATGGACTGATCTGAGATTAGTCACAAATTACTCATTACATTCTGTGGTTGTATTTAATTGGCTGCCAATCTAGAAGCCCATATAACAGTGTCAAGTTTTCCCAAGCTGTTTTTAAGGAAAAGACCAGTGTTGCCAGATAAAATGCCATGCATATGCACTTTTAGAACTGGCATGGTGACAGTGCATATTGTTCTGAATCTGGCAACCCATAAATATACAGTAGTAAATTTGGCTAGTATTTATCATGTTATCAGTGTCCTGAGGAAAAAGCTTACGGCATTTTTCAGCATGATGGGTTGATTTCGGCACAGTAAACGGAACTCTCTTGTTTTAACTGATGTGCCCCCAGAACATTTGATCTGTTCTGGGTAAAGAGTCAGGATATGAAATTAACTTTTTTCACCCACTGGCCAGAGAGGCTTGTGGATTCTAAACATCACCAGCCATTGTCATTTCATCATTTTACCAGCCAGATTACCGTTTACAATATGACACTACCTGGCTGTTTACCGGCCAAAGTGGCTGCTAGAGTAGAAAATCTTACCAGCCACAATCAAACTTTTACCAGCATTTGGCTGGTGGCGGGTGTTAATGTCATACCCTGTAAAGAGCCGATGTTTATTAGATGCTTTGTTCGCGAAACCTTGCTTTATCATCTCTCTCGGCTTCGTCCGTAAGCTACGAAAACTCAAACCTTCCGGAATGATCCGGGGGCCTGACTGAGGCTCCATTGAACATGACGAGGGGATAAAAAAAGAGCAAATTTCTTGTTCTTTGATTAAAAACTTTGACTAATAGGTTCTGGCATGTACGGGGGTACGCATGGGGGGTTTGGAAAAGCTCTCTCAGGCTCTTAAATTGCATATAAATCTGTGATAATTTGCGTAGGAATTTCTCGGCTAATCGTTCCCAGCGGGGCTGTGGAGACTGCATAATGAATGGCCAGGCAGGGGGAAGGAACCGCAAGAGAGACCAGCGCACACACACTGAAGGACGACTAACAGCCCTTCTGCAGCTGAGGCAGGTAAACTCCGCTCCTGGAGGACCGGCGGGTACGCAGGGTTCTGTTTCCACCAATTACCCCTGACTCAATGGGCTAATTAACACTCATACTCAAATTCCAGTTTCACGCATAGATTATACTAGAGTAAAACATTTCAAATCGGTGTGCAAAAAAAGGCATCAGGTGCTATTGAAGAGCTTATCAATCAATATAGCTAAAATGTCAGTCATACACGTGATTGGGTTGATTAAAGAAGTTGGTATGAAAGCCAGAAGCCCTTAGCTGGCGTGGGCAAGGAGGGCTGTTTTATGCCAGCTTTTGCTCTTATGTATTTAATCAGCCCATTATTTACGTGATCTGACAGTTTGGCTACATTTTTTGTAATTTTCATGAATTACTGCTGAAGACCGTACCTACATGAAACATGTTACTGTGGTTTAATCCATACCTGCCAACATTTTTTTTTTTTAAAATACGGGAGATTGTATTTCAAAATACTGAAACCAAAGAGCTAGTTTAGAAGTTAGTTAAGAAAGAAAGAAGGGGGCAGCATGAAACACACAACCACCGCCAGAATCTCTTATTTTTCCTTGAAGCGCGCTACTTTTGGGTTGCCAGGTTGTAGCTTGTTGTTGAAACAGATGACGAGCGATTCTGTAGTGGGTGGATCATGTTTAAAAGCAAATCTGCCAACTTCGCTTACGTCAAACAAACAGAGAAGACCGATTGATCTGTTCATGATGCATTTTCATAATAAACTTTGAGGGGCTGGGGAAATTACGAGAGTTTCCCGGGAGAAACAACAATACGGGACTACGCCAGTAGACGGCTTTAAAATATGGTAGAAACTGGAGAAAAGTGGGAGCGTTGGCAGGTATGGTCTAATCTAGGAGAGAATCAGCATTTGTATACACAGTTAAATAGCAAATTGAACCAGGGGTAATTGGTGGAAATAAATGCTTGTAAACACACTGGCCCTACAGTAATGGAATTGCTCTCCTTGCCTCCAGAGAAACCAGCATGTACATACATGAGACCCAACCAACAAGTCTTACTCTAGAGAGACTAGCACACACACTAGCACACACACAAACACACACACACACACAACATAACTTACTCTAGAGAGATCAGCTTGAACACTTTGGGTGGTGCCTCACCATAGAGATAGGGACTTAGCACACATGGTCTAACAATTAGCTAACTGCCCCTCCGATAAATCAGTTTTATACACACAGTCCTGAACAAGAAGACTGACTTAGTGCAGGGGTTTTCAGGCTCCAGTAATGATGGTTTTTGGTGCGTTTTAAGCACCATTGATTAATTTAAGCCACTGGTTGGCCAAATAGTCCACACACCAAAATTGACTGTTGATTACTATATTTTAAATGACACTCAACTCTTCCTCTCTTTCCCTCCCTCTACCCCACAGGTAAAGGAAAGAATATCTGCTTGCCTGGCTGACATCTCCGTGTGGATGTCTAGCCATCACCTGAAGCTCAACCTCAACAAGACTGAGCTGCTCTTCATGCCATACAAGACCTCCCCGCTCCTAGACCTGTCCATCACCGTCGACGGAACCATGGTCACCGCCTCCCGCTCTGCAATGAACCTGGGGGTGGTCCTGGACGACCAGCTGGACTTCAAAGAACACATCAGGGCAATGGCATGGTCCTGCAGGTTCCTCCTGTACAACATCAGGAGGATTCGGCCGTACCTGACCACCTACTCCGCCCAGCTTCTTGTCCAGACCATGGTCACCTCACGTCTGGACTACTGCAACTCCCTTCTCGCAAGCCTACCAGCCTGCGCCATTCTGCCCCTACAACTGGTCCAGAACGCGGCTGCTCAGCTTGTGTTCAACCTCCCGAAGTTCTCGCACGTCACCCCCCTGCTGAGGTCACTCCACTGGCTGCCGGTCGTGGCCAGGATCAGGTTCAAAGTTCTGACCCTGGCCTACACTGCAGCCAAAAGGTCAGGCCCCTCCTACCTACAGGACTTAATCCAGCACTACGCTCCTGCTCGACCACTTCGCTCTGCTGCTGCAGGGCGACTTGCACTTCCCCCCCTCCGTGTTAACAGCTCCCGCTCGTCCCAACTGCGGAGCTTTTCCACCCTAGCTCCCCAGTGGTGGAACGAACTCCCCACTCTGCTGCGCTCAGCTGAAACACTGTCTGTTTTTCGTCGTGGTCTGAAAACGCACTTTTTCAGACTCCACCTCGACTAAAATACCTATATAGGGCCATTCTATAGTACTCGCTTCCTGTTTTTTTTTTGCTTGTTTTCTATTTACTTGTGTTTTTGGTTATTTTTAATTCAGAATGTATCGCTGACTGTGTGTACTACTCATGCTCATTACTAGCGATAGCTCCTATGCTGTGAGAAAGTTGTGCTTTGTTGGATTTGCTTTGTAGTCGCGTCAATGACCTTCAATATGCACTTATTGTACGTCGCTTTGGATAAAAGCGTCTGCCAAATGAATGTAATGTAATGTAATGTAATGATTATAGGAAATCACAAAAACCCACAGACAATGTGACCCTCCAGATTTGACAGATCTGCTCTAAAGAAAGCTTACCATTTATCCCATGTAAATAAACTTGGGGCTAGTGACGCGACCAAAAAATATGTGACAGAGGTAAAAAGCAGTGTATGGATGGAGTAGCAAAGTGGGGTGTCAATAACGTTGAAAGAAATCAGTGTGTAGGTGTGTCCGGGGCAGGGGGGGCTGGGTTCAATCGTGCTTTCCGCACAGGATTGTGGGTAGGAATCCCAGCTGTCATTGAGGGAGTATGACTTTCACAAGGTGCTCCCTCTGATCAAGGGGCTCTCCCATATATAAAACCCCTCTAAAGAATACAAACTGAATTCACAATGTGCATTTCAATTATTCATCTAAACTGTGAAAGAAAAAGTGAGGGAGAAGAATGGCTACAGATGTTTAATATATGTAATTTATAATACTACATCAATATGCTGTCCGAAGATCTGGGTGAATTTTGAAATATGATCAACCCTAGGTTTTTTTCTTTGTCATATTTCTAATTTTTAAACATGGCCTGTCCTCATCTCCGGCTTGAAGGCAGTGCTCCGTACGGGATGACAAGGATGACTGCAGTGTCTGCCTCTGGTAGGCTAACCTGCGGATGGCCCTGGTGGACAGACAGGTCAAAGCAAGGAGGGGAATTTGGCCAGAAAGAAATCAATCTGTAGAGGGTGTGATCGCTGTATCCATCCTCCCTTCCTTCTCTCTTTCTTTCTCTCACTCTCTTCCACTGTCCGCTCTCCCTCCCTCCGAATTAAGGCAGAGGATAAAAAATAAATAAAAACAAAAATCCCAAGCTGCCCAATGTGGCTTAGAAATGTGTCCTGTCCTGAAGGCTCAAGATAGCCCTACAAGTTTTATTACAACAACCCCAAAGGCATTAAATCTACAATGCAATAACATGAAAAAAAGTGAAACTGTGCTGCCTCAAGGTCTGCTCAAAGGTCTGGATTCAATCAACATTCATCCTTATCTTTGACTTACACGACTTACATAAATGTGAGCAGTTGTTCTTATTTTAAAGGATAGATTGCCATGTTAATTTTGGCATCACCAAATTCTGTTTGTGAAAGTTGTATTTTGTTCTTTTTCTTACCACTGTAAACATGCATGTATTTCACACTTGTTTCTGGAATAAATTAATGAATGCATTAATTTATTAATTCATGAAAGGAAAAAATAATACTTACAATTAGTTGTAAGTTACATTTAAGGAACAAATGTTGATTTAATTCAGGTCACCCAAGGTCACCCAAAATAAATCTGTAACTCTACCCTGATCTCTCTAAAACTGGGCTTCAGTAATGGCTACAGGAAGATGGAAGAAGAGACTGAGAGAACGAACAGGGAATGTAGTCGGGTATATGGGCCATGCAAACACAACAGAGCCCCCTGGGCCGGGGTAGTCAGAGACATTAATGTAATGTATTCGGTAGGACTCATGGGACAGATTCATTACGTGTGAGTTTTTTAACCATTCAAATATTAGCAAAAATAATCTCTGCTGATGTTTCTTTCTTATTTTCCTTCAGTCAGTCTGACCTCAGGATTGACCGATCAGTCACTCCAGTGTGGGTTACGTGACCAATGAGGGGGGTCACATCTTTTAATATCATTGGTTGAAGGGTCTAGGCATTATGCTGTAGCAGTAAAAAAAAAGGCCAATGGGATGCTGGAATATATAGCCAAATGTAGTGAGTATAAAAATCAAAAAATTGATATTGATGTTATAAAATGCCTTTGTCAGACCAGTTTTTAGGGTGAGTTCTCTCAGTTGAACAAGGGGAAATAGGTGGAATTTTGTGGAAATTAGCAAAAGGTGGAATTTTGTGGAAATTAGCAAAAGGTAAATTCCACTTCACTATCAGGAAGTATTTTATACACACAGTAGTCAAATAGCTTGCCAGGTCATGTAGTAGAGGCAGAGACACTAGGGATGTATGCAGTACTGGAATACTATCTAGTTTGCAGAGGTGTAAAATCCAGGTTCAGAAGGTAAAAGTCCATCCCAGTATTTTTTTCCAATCACCTGGATTTGCTAATTAGCACAATTCTTCAGCCAGGAGGTAGAACTAATTAGTAAAATCAGCTGGCTGAGTTAATGTGTGGAGGAAACACATGGCAGTACTTTTACTTTCTGACCCCTGGATTTTACACCTCTGCTAGCTTGTATGTAGATGGTGTATGTAGATGGGCTGAATGACCTGTTCTCATCATTATGGGTTCTTGTGCTCTTATATACACTGCCTGGCCAAAAAAAAAGTTGCACACTCTAATATTTCATTGGACTGCCTTTAGCTTGGATTACAGCGCGCATTCGTCGTGGCATTGTTTTGACAACCTTATGCAACATCACAACATTTATTTCCGTCCAGAGTTGCATTCATTTTTGGCCGAGATCTTGTATTGACGACAGGAGAGTCGAACCACATCCCAAAGACTTTTCTCCAGCACATTCCAAAGACTTTCAATGGGGTTAAGGTCAGGACTTTGGTGGCCAATTCATGTGTGAAAATGATCCCTCATGCTCCCTGAACCACTCTTTCACAATTTGAGCCCGATGAATCTTGGCATTGTCGTCCTGGAATATGCCCATGGATGGGATAACCTGGTCATTCAGTACATTCAGGTACTCAGCTGACTTCATTTTATTGCTGCATAACGTTGCTGAGCCAAGACCTGACCAATTGAAGCAACCCCAGATCATAACACTGCCTCCAGAGACTTGTACAGTGGGCACTATGCATGACGGGTGCAACGGCGACTTTTTTTTTGGTCAGGCAGTGTATTAGGAATTGCATATTGTAGTGCTTCTGCAGTGTGTTATTTTTCCTCGAATCCAGCAAAGTAACAAAATGCTCGAAGCAACTTGTTTTCTGATTAATTTATACTTGAAGTTAAATTGCTCTTTCCAGATGAAATGTGTTACATACTCGTTTTGCATTTGGTAGGGCTATGTGACCTGGTGTTCCATTTGTGTAGCAGCAGAGCTGTTGCTAAGAGACTGTCATTGCACAAAGGACAAAGGAAAAGAACGATGGATGTGGCAGATTAAATTGAGACATCTGTAAATATGCACAATGCTTCAAAATTAGCTGAAGAATTGAACAAAAACATGAATGTGTGAATGAAATTGGCACCCAGTGCAACCGGAATTTAATTAATCTGTATTGCTGCGAATATGAGCTCCACAAAATTGGAGTCAGTGCAGAGGGTTTATTTCAAATAATACATCTGGAACAAATGTGTTCCATGTGAAGTTTAGGTGCGAGCTACGGAAATGAGAATTACTTGCCAAAGAATTTCCATAACTTGCTGCTGAAGAAACTTTTCGGTTTGCAGTGCAGTTAAACGGCCAGTCTAAAGTATTATAATTACAAAATTTGTGAATGCGTCAAGTCAACTTTGTTTTAGCAATTCAGACAATCCCAATCAGCTGTCGCTGAGCTTATTTATGATGGATGACAGAAAGTGGACATGCCTGCCCTTTGGTAGTTGCCGTTGGTTTGTTGATTTGGGTGAGAGAACACCGTTTTTTCTTTGTGAAGAAATTGTTTCTCTCCACCTGTTGTCAGAGGGAAACTTGTGACGAAAACATGAATTATAACTGTCAATGTTACCATGGTGAGAGGAGCTGAACCCTACTGTATATCTTAGAGCATTTTATGATTGATAAACATTGGTTACCAGGGATGGTTTAGCATAAACGTCACAACCTTTGATACCAAAAACAACAACTCCCACTTTTTATTTTTAAATAGTTTTCTGCTTTTCTTCTGCCACTTTGGAACGCCCAGTTGTATTTATTGGCAGAGCTCATTGCTGCAACCTCCGCTATCCGTTTGGGAGAACTTCATGCGCAAGTCAACAGGTGGACCATGATCGACTCGATCATGCATTAGAACAATGCCTTAACAGGATGTGCCACCCAGCAGACCCTATGTTTGAATGCCAATAAGGTGTTTTTCTAACTGGAACTTACTAATATGTCTCTGTCAAACCAACATAGCAGAGGTTTCATTTATTTTTTAGCTATTTTTGATTGGCAGATCGGTTCTTCCTCTTGGAATGCAGTTTAGTCCCATGAACAAGAACATAGCAGTTTTTAACTATTTTGTTTGACCTTCTTTTAACCAGCTGATAACTAATTTCTCATTGTCAGTGATGACCTCAATTAATGTGGGTAGGGAGACTCACATACTGACAGCATGAAAGGGTTCTATTTACTGCCATTAATAAAAAAAAGAAGAAAAGGCCTGCATTGTTGCATCACACCTAGGTGACCACGAACATCATTGGAATGACATTGCAGCCACAGAGGAAATGTGCCCATTGACATTAAGGGGTGAAATCAGCCTGTAATTAAGTACCTGCGTATACTGCAAATCACCCAATTACGACAGGACCCAGGTCTTAATCACACTGATCTCTAAATTAATAAAAAAATTCTATCAGGGTGATTTTTTCTTTCTTTTTTTCTATGCTGAATTTTTTTAATCTTCATCTTTTTAATCTTCCTGAAAACACCCCATCATCTGGAGCGTGCTTGCTGGCTGGCCCAGGATCAGAGTAATATCAATGTCCTTCCCCAGGACTGCTACCCTCCAGGGGGTACTGCAGGATGGTGCTTGGCAGCTATCCTTCTCTCTGTCCCTCTGCAACAATCCTCGCCCCCCTAACTCCACAAACACACCCCTGAAGACAACACGGGGGTGCATCCCTGCTGTCATTCAAAACCGTAGACAGCACAATGGGGGGTGACGGGAAACTGGAACACTCAAAAATTTTGTCATCTGCCTTTAGCGGGGTGTCAGTGCAGTTGACAGAATGGGTTTCTTACAAAAACTTGAGACCTTTTTTTAGACTTGTGGATGATGCAATGCTTTTTTTTTTGTCATTCAGCAGCTCTGAGAGCAGAAGCGCATGCTAGAAATAAGGCCAGGTCAAACTGAACACGTATCACATGAGCAGTAGCTTCACCCTCAGTCTGGAAACAGCCCTTGATTTGTAATTGAAATAATACTGTCTCTAAATTATTCCACTGCTTAGCAGATGCCCTTGTCCAGAGCATCTGACACAACCCATAACTTTTTTTTTTTACAAATGGCACATTTATGTCCCTTCATGTCTAATGCCCATTAGGATCTTCATTGCTCAAGAATACAATAGCATGGTTCCATAGGGTATCAAGCCCAGTTCTTTAACTAGTACACTACAGTACTATATGGTACCGAACCTCGTCAACATGTGTGATGTCATAGCTGTAGCTTATGTCACTGACACACTTCAATATCCAGGTACTACAGTGGATAACTACTGTCCTGTGCTGGGTAGTAAGCTCTATTTTTCCCGCTAAAATCTCCCAGTACCTCCATCCCCAACTCCCCAACCACAACCTCCATCTCTCCATCTCCTGCTTTAACCTTTGACCTACTTGCCGTCCTCCATTACATAATCGATCTTCACCTTGAACAACTGCCTCCTTCTGAAATCCATCATATTTTTAATTCACTGCTTAAATGAAAAGAGGAAAGTAATGGATGATTCAAACACATTTTTTATTTTTTTTTGGGGGGGGGGGCATTGGCTTTTTGGTGGGAAGATTACCAAAGAGATAAAAATAAACCTCAGAGCCATTGCGCTCATCAGAGAGATTACAGCCCCCGCATTAAGACAGGTTGGGCTCAGCGCATCTAATTGGGCTCAGAATGAAGGTCTTTTTCCATAATCACCATTACCATAATCATCCTCATTATCATCACCACCGTCATCATTGCTATCATCATCTTCGTCATCATCATCATTCTCACCATCATCATGATTACACCCTGTATTTAACTAATACACATAATAAAGAGTAAGATCTGCCAGCTGTAGGCAGGCACTGGTAGTCAGTATATGAGATGAGCAAATCCAGGGGCACTTGTAACAGGCAATTGGCTACATCTCCAGTAGATCTAACACTAAATCTGACTTAGCCCCTTCGCGCAGATGCCTAGTGGTCATGGCACTGGTGCCAAGATTTTGCTCAAATGAGACATTCATTGCTCCTGCAGCCAAACTATGAGTGGAAGCCATCATATAAAAATGAGTATTCTGTCATAGCAACAAGATAAACCCAACAGTAGTCTGATCGTATGCCAAAAAAGCTGTGAAAAGCCTGCTCACTAAAATGCAAAATAAACGTGAAATTATTGTCATTATACCACGTCATTCTACTATCAATACCTGATACTAAATATGAAATAAATATACAATCCTACTATTGATATTACACATACAGATGTGCCTTTCAATATGCAGTGGTCATTTATTGTCTTGGACAATCTGTTTGAGAAATATTCACCAGTTTAGCACATTATTACACGATGTGGAACGTCTACACAGAACCCATATGCCCTACCTGCAGCTCTGAAGTATTTCATGTCATTCCGGTTTTTTTCTCAACTGTTTTATCCGATAGATGACAGTATATCCTTTTCAACAGTGTTGGCAATTTTTTCTGGTATGTTTTGAACAATAAATTACAGCCCAGCGTAATAGCATTTTTAATCTAGTCAATGTACTATAAGCAAACAGCTACAGAAAAGGCATTCGCTGACGGGAGTTTATCGTCCTCAATATGAAAAAAGTACTACTTGTAATATGCAGTTCTTCTCGCTGGCCAAATATGTACATTAGTTTTTCCAGTTGATTACTGTCTTGTCCAGTAGGTTATGTTAGATATGGTTATTTTTGCATTTTGAGTGCATTTCACACACTGTAGTTTAAACATTCATTGCTCAGTCATGATTTGTGTTTGATGTACCGACTTTCATTGAAACTAGAACATTTGGCAGCATTTTCCTGTTGGTGGAATATTATTTTATTGTAACGTTATCGTACATAATATAGGCTTTAGGCTTCGTATCTTCCTGGGCTATACTTGTCACTTAAGGCATGGAAAATACTCATTCCAATTTACTGTGCGCTGATATGTGCTAGATGAATATAAAATTTCCCTTGGAGTCATTATGAATGGGAACATTACAAAAAAAAACTACAGAAAAATGTGATCTCAGGGCAAACAAATACATACTGTCGAGTACAGGAAAAAGCGATGTTCTATTGAGGTAGCCTACAAGAGTGAATGATTAGGGTACATATTTAGGTGTGTATAACAGTGTGATATCAATGTTTTCATCTTAAACCATCACAAGGGGCAAATGTATATGCTTTATAATGGACAAAACAAATTTTATTCATTTTATGATATGTATTGGATAGGGTTTTGGACCCTATACTGGCGAACAGATAGTAATTCCCACTTGATAATTATGCAAAAGTGAGTTTTATGATCCAAAACAGTTGATTGTAGTTAAATATGTAATTATGATTTAGAACAGTGCATAATTTAGTCATTTGGGTAGATTTGGAGACACTAATGGACAACAGGGTACACTGCCTATATTTTGCATCATAGATCTTTAGTAGTTCTGCAGATCATCCTCAGATTTTTCACACTTGTGGACACTGAGTGTATGATTCAGGCAATGTATAGATTTACCTGTTTCCCTTATGTAGCTCTCTGTATTTCATTGGAAACTTTTTTGCATTTTTCCAAAGTTTCTTTGCATTATGTCAATTTATTTTGACTTAAATTATTAAACAAATAATACAAAATAAATAATAATAAAGTTCATATTGTAAATGGTACAACTGTCTTGTTCCATTTAACCCATTTGCCAAGTTTTTGTGATGCTCACACATGGAGTTATAAAGCCTCAAACAGAGCACCCCTAAATAGGTGAGAATTGACCAAATTTGCCATCTGTGCGAAGGGGTTAGGAAAGGCACAAAGGTGGAGACAGAAGAATGACCTCAGACATACAGTACCAGTCAAAGGTTTGGACACACCTACTCATAGAAGGTTTTTTCCGTTATGTGTTCCACACTGTTCCAGTGTAATTTAAAGCTAAATCTAGTCCCACCCCCCAATTCCCATAGAGATCCATTCAAATGCAGAGGTTATAGTATCGCTTCTAAGAGTACCTGGAAATAAGATATCAGGAGTCTTTTGATATCCTTTTATATAGAGTCATGATGGCATCACATGTTTACTTGTGGAATACCTGTTTACCACATAAGTTGTTTGAGAGAATAGCAAAAATGTGCAAGGCCGTTATCAAGGCAAAGGGTGGCTACTTTGAAGAATCTAAAATATATGACTTTTTTTATTTGTTTAACACTTTTTTGGTCTTTGCATAATTTAATTTGTGTTATCTCATAGTTTTGATGTCTTTACTATTCCAAAATGTGGAAAACAGTAAAAATAACAGAAAAAAAAAACCTTCTGTGAGTAGGTGTGTCCAAACTTTTGACTGGTATTGTAAATCAGATATTTTACTGGGAATAATTTAAACCCTATGTCAATTTATTCTAGACATCTAGACCTTCTAGAGAGACCTTCTAGACATCTGCAAAATTGCTGCAAATCATTGGCATCCATTTGCAGCAATATTCAGAAAATAAGTCATTTCATACAACTTGTACATTTGGTTTATTTGCAAGCTTTCTTAAAGGAGTTCTCCTGGATCTACAGGAGTGTTTTGAAACTTTTTATGGCATCTAAAGAGTAGATGTGGTGGCACCCTGCCGTACGGGTTAAAGAATTGGGCTCATATCCAGATTTTTTGCATGCTCAATTCACAGATGTGGCACAGCCATTGTACCCTTGAGTGAGATACTAAACCTACTGGAGACTATTTGCTGTGCTCTACTGGCTCAAGTCGGCTTCTAAATGTTCTCTGGGTGTTGAAGCGAGAATACAATTTCAGAGGCTAAAGAAAAGCCAGTGGGCACAAAAAAAAAAAAAATAGAAATGGGTTCACATTTTATATGCTAGATGCGCCCATCTCCCTGTCACTCGGAAACCTTTCAGCTCAATGCCTTCCTCGGCATGTGCACGACACCAGGAGTAATTAAGCCTCTGTTGCTTCAGTACATGTCCAGTGGTACAGCAGGGTGGCGGCGTAATATAATGGTTAGGGAAGTGAGCCTATAACTCAGGGGGTGTGCGGGTTCAATTCTCAGGTGGGGACACTGCCATCGTACCCTTGAGCAAGGTACTTAATCTGAATTGCTTCAGTAAAACATCCAGCCCTATAAATGATTTGTATATAGAAAATGCAAGCTGTGCATGTTGGTCTGGATAAGAGCACCAGCTAAAGATAGTAAGAACAGACAACATAGAAAGGTATAATGAAAGAAGCAAAGTGAGCTGTGTGAATCACACTGGATGGGGCTTTGTCTTAGCTTTGTGTTAGCATTGTTAGCATTGTTCTATTTCTCTCATGCGGAAGCCCCAGGTCCCTGTTTATGGGCACGGGGAAAAGCTGGGAGGGGTGCAGACAGGGGGCCACCGTCCTGGCGAGACTGTAGCTGTGAAACAGCACCCTGGCTCCAGCCCTAATCTCACTGTATTACACCCCACCCTCCTCACTCCGTGCCCAACATGGGTGGGCTCTGAAATCAGGCATTGCCACACATGTGCACAGTCTCAGACACAAACACACAAACAAACACACACACAGACACAATGTACACATACACACATACACAAACACACACAAACATGCACAGGCTCGGACACACACACACACACACACACACACACACACACACACAACACACACATAGACACAATGACACATGTGCACATACCACACACACACACGCACAACACACATAGACACAATGACACATGTGCACATACACACACCCATACACAAACAAACACACACACAACACACACACACACAACACACACACAGACACAATGACACATGTGCACATACCACACACACACACGCACAACACACATAGACACAATGACACATGTGCACATACACACACCCATACACAAACAAACACACACACAACACACACAGACACAATCACACATGTGCACAGGCTCACACCACACACACACAAACAAACACACACACACACACACACACACACACACACAACACACATAGACACAATGACACATGTGCACACACACACACACACACACACACACACACATGTGCACAGGCTCAGACACACACACACACACACACACACCACACACACACACACACACACACACACACATTGCCACTCGCACACGCACACACTACTGCTCAATTTAGTTTTTCCTCTTCGATCCTCCCCACTGACTAACTCAGCACGGTAACGATAGCCTCTCCCCCCCGACGCTCTGCCTACCCGACGCCTGCACATTTCTTTTTTGCATGTAAATAAACACAAACTTCAGAGATGCTGATGAATTATGCAGAAGTGCATTATGTGGGCATTAGGATCCCAGCCAGCAGTGAGAAGAGCAGAGACCCCGAGCTCCGCCCGGACTCCTGTAAGCTCATGCAAATGTGCCAAATAACAAGTGCTGCAAAACTTACACTGCTCCAGCTAAGGAACAAATAAACACATCTCCCTACCCGTTTCTGCACTCACCCACAGCACTAAATTAATCTGAATATACATGGAGAAAATGCTTTGCATAAGGAGCTAATATCAGTGCTGTTTAGAATCTAGATAACCCTTTTATTGATACGGTATTGGAGTCCGTGCGGTTACAGTTTTCATTGACTATTAAAAATAATGGACAGCTTGGCCTCATTCCCCTCACGGTAAATAGAAAGTAAATACCTGTCACGGAGGTACATGTCTCTAATGTCGCATTAGGCCTTGTCCACAAACAGAAAATTCTGGAATGCAAAATGGCAACAGACAGTGAGACTTCCATTGCATGAGTCACACGCACGGGGATATGTATGTTGGATCCATTTTAAGTTCCGTCACGAGAGGCGGGAAAACCGAAGAGACGAGGCGGGGAATGTGAAACAAGCAGGCACAGGAAGTAACCGGCCGCGGAGACGCGGCATCGCCTCTGAGCGAGGCATGAGTCACCGCTGCTTGTCAGTCATGAACGTGAGGTAATGTGGGACGGCGATGTTTAATGTGCGCTCGTAGTGCCTGCCACATTAATTGCAGTGTGGACCGACAAAAAAAAAAGACACATCTAAAGAGGGCCTCAGATTAATATCCTCCCAAATCCTTCAAACAGGCGTGACAAAAAATGGAAATACTGATGTTCAGAATTCTGTGAGAGATAAGCAGTGGACTGGGATATTACATCACTTGCTTATTGTAATAAGATACAAGATACAGTTTAAGCCATTCCTGTACCCTCTTTGATGAGCTAATTCTAGTTTACGAGTTTGCAGGCTACTTGTTGCTGTCAGATATGCCTGTGTTCCAACTGTTATGATCATTTTCCCGTATACCACATGGATCGCAGCGTGTAAAAGTCCATGCAGCCATGCAACACCCCCCCCCCCCTTCCCAATTACATCTTCATTCATAAAATGATATGTTCCAGGGAACAACAACAACAAATGTTGCTTTCATATTCAAACACAAGCAAAAATCTGACTTTCCCTATTAGTGGCAACTGATACACACAGTTGTCTCCAATTGGGTTGATGTTGAAGAAACGGCTCATGTCTGAAGCGTGCTGAACAAAAAGAGGGAGGGAGGGAGGTGGGAACATGAGGGAGGGGGGGAGAGAAGAGGGAGGGGGGCTGCGCAAATTCTGATCCTGAGAAGAAGTGTGAAGATGATGCACGGCTGTGAAATAGCGGGGACCGCGCCTGCCGCCGCTCGTACCCGCCCGGCGGAAAATCGCGCCGGATTTCGCTGTTTACCTTTACGAGCGGCAGACGAGCTGCGCGGGACGCTCTTTTCCAGAGGGCACCTCCGGGTTCCGTCTGCGACCGGGAGAGCGAGGGGACCGGCTGAGCCTCCGCTCAAAATTCCGCTTTCATGCGACGCTTTTTTACACTCCCGGGGTGATGTCTGCCACGTAAACAACCCGCTCTCGCTAAATAACAAACCCTACAAAATATAATCCCTGGAACATTAACTTTTTGGAGTCATGACAGACGCCGCCAAGAAGTGATGTCGAAAACTACAAATCTCAAATGCTTGTAGCCAGAAGGTTGTCGTTTCAAATCCTGCGTGGGTGGGTTTCAGACTGATAAGCAAATCACAAATCTGCATTTATTAAGCCAACATAAAAAATAAACTACGACACACTGTAGAAGTAGTAGAGAACTGTCTTTTATTAGGTATAAGTGAACATGTCTTGCAGGGTACGGTAACAGTACACAATCCTTCAACGCGGACTGAAGACCCACCTGCTATATGACATCCAAAGAATCTGCCCCTTCCTCTAAACTTGCTCTACACATTCCCTAGTCCTGGCTCTGGTGCTCTCGCGCCTGGACTATTGCAGTTCCCTTCCCACAAGTCTCCCTGCTCGCGCCGTAAGCCCCCGCGGCTAATACAGAATGCAGCCGCACGACTTGCCCGCAATCTTTCCAGGCGTGCTCGTGTCACACCCCTCCTCATCCCACTTCACTGGCTACCTGTTACAGCTCACATACAAAAACCTTGCTACTCGCCTACAGGGCGGCGAACGGAACAGCTCCTCCATAACTCCTATCAATCAAACGACATACTCCCGGCCTGTTCTCTCCATTCCGCAACCTTGAGGAGACTGGCTCTCCCCCGCCTGCGTGGAAGCTTCTCTCGGTCACAACACAGTCCTGTCTCTACTGGCCCCCCAGTGGTGGAATTAACTTGCCAAAATGGAGAGGATAGCAGAATCGCTGGCTATCGTTTGACACAGACCAAAGACTAACTCTTCAGACTGTCTCCACCCAATAGCACTCCCACCTTTTGTATTAATTTGGGTCATGGTATTTTTTATGGTTTTAGGTTATATTATTTATGGATTTATGTTTTTCTTCTTAGGGCTTATTATGTATGCATTTAGAATTTATGTTTTTGTTCTTGGTTAATACAGTTAACTTGCACAAGTTGCATATTTACTCATTACTCTGGGAATGTTGTAAGTCAAGTCTGGCAGTATTTTTCATTTTAATCAGGTAAATGCCTTGTTTTTCTCATGTACTGTAAGTCACTGTGGATAAGAACTAAATTAATGGCCAAAAGGCTCAAGTGTAATTTCTCTATTGGCCACTAGAGGAGCTAGTCTGGGTGAGACGGGAATATCTTTGCATTCAAAGTGACACCTGCTTGAGCCATGGCCATGGGGATGGTATGCTCTACACATAAATAAGATTCGAGAATATGGTGCAGTTATCAGTGCTTAATAAAACATTGATAACCACATCCTGCATTCTTTAAAAAATGCATTGTTGGGATTAATGTTAGCCCAATGTTAATAAATATTAATAAATGTGATGGCCAGCAGGAGGAGGACTACTCAAGGTTACAATCAATACTGTTTGCTATGCTTTACATGGTGCCATGCCAACAGTGCATATTGTGACCTTATGTGGATTTTTCTCAATCTGGCCACCTGACCTCAAGTTTAATAATATATTTATTATCATTTATTAGGGTTGACTAAGCTTCGCCCATGCATTTTTAGCATATGACCCACAGTATGGAATATGAATATGAATGTGAATGGAATAATTTATTAAGCATTTTATAATTGCATGTTATTATTGCATTGCATTAAAATACATCTTCCTGGGGGCCAGGTTCTTTTTAGGAATGGTGCATATGGGTCCACAATGTTCCAAATACTATTTATAACACAGTGTACAGATAATATGTATTGTAGGTACGTTTAACTAAATAGATTAATTCTTAAAATATGTATAAATATTGTTTGCAATTCTGTCACTGGTTAGAGATACAGTATGCTGACACAATTAAGATGAAGATTTGTCCATTTGCATTAGTAGTCATTAATTGTATGCCGTCTTTGATGATACTTTGTTCCGCTATGATCACTGCATTGCATTCATTTGGCAGATTCATAGTGACACATGACGATGGATCAAAGGCTCATGGGTCCATCTACGATGGGGTGCATTTGGTCCCAGGGCTCCCAGTGGAATAGCTCTGCTCTACGGCACGCTGGAGACCGCCTCCCTCCCCACCCCCCCCCAACCCCCCCCCCCCCCCTTCTGCTCGACAGCTCTGTGACATGATTGGCATTCAGCGTTCCCACTCCACTGGATTACATCACTCAAACTCCCGTCTCCATGGCAGCATCGGGATACTGTGGAGCTCTTCGCTTCATCAGCCGGCTCCGGGTGAGAATAAATTGCGACTTGTATGGTTCAAACAGATTCACTCCTACCAATGCACAGGGTGGACAGATTCACCTCCACCTGTGTACAAACTGTATAGCTTCACCCCCCACCTGTGTACAGACTGTATAGATTCACCGCCACCTGTGTACAAACTGTATAGATTCACCCCCACCCATGCACAGGGTGGACAGATTTACCTCCACCCATGCACCAGGGTGGACAGATTTGCCTCCACCCATGCACAGGGTGGGACAGATTTGCCTCCACCTGTGTACAGGGTGGACGGACTCACCTCCACCCATGCACAGGGTGGACAGATTCACCTCCACCTGTGTACATACTGTATGGATTCACCCCCACCCGTGTACAGCATGGATGAATTCACTCGTAATGCTAACAAAAACAAGCGATTCCTGGCGCTTATAGGAGATAGTTTGCAGAGCGTCTCTGTCCTTTCCTCTCTCTCCCCCTTCTTATTTGTCAGCCTGACCATGAAACACATATGTTTTTATCAGTTACAATACCGCTTTCTAATTGGTGCCTTTTAAAGGCATGGCAAATGACATACTGTATATACCACCTGTACACACATATCCTGCAATTACCATAAGACATGAAGCCAGAAACAAAACAAAGATGTTTCTCATGGCAGTGAGTGTATTTACTGGACACTCATTGTGGACACCAGAGTAGGTTTGTGGCTCCATGCCGTGCTGTACATGTTGAACGCTATGCTCCTTTAGCCTGAAGATCCTTCACTACAACTCACTCTCTCCCATTTAAACAGCTACAGGACACCACGAACCAAACAGCAATTCAGAAAAGGTAGGAAGTCAGCACATGTAGTGTCTGTAGTGATGAATGATCTTTCGCTTAATTCTGAGTGAGTCTTGTTACAGCCCGGACATTAAGCAACAGTTCGGGGCACAGTGCCATTTTCACCTCAGTGTTGTAGCATTGTGAATCGGACCAGGTTCAAATCGATTAGTAGTGAATGGCAACACATGACAGGTGTGGCCACACTATGTCTGCCTTATTCCTGCAGTGTGAATCCATGGACACTGTTTTTTTTAAACTTTTTTTAATTTTTTTATTTTTATAACACCATCAAGGCCAAATTACAGTGGCAGGCGTTCGCTGGTGAAGCCAGTTATTGAAACGGAGAGCAAGGCCAGCGGATGAATCACTTCGGAGCTGAGCGAGTTGGAGGAGTGAAAAACAACACAGAATGAAAGGAGAGATGAAGAGAGCGGCGGAAGAGGGGTGGGAGAGCAAGCGAGCGAGTGAATGACGCGCTGAACGAGCGCTATGTGTGAAGGAGAACGTTGCGGTGTAGACGGGGGGGGGGGGGGGGGTCTGTGTGTGGCTCAAACCAGCAGCAGTGATGGAGCTGGGAGGGAAATGAGGGAGGGGAAGTGGGGGGTGGGGGTTTGGTGTATATCTGGAGAGGTAGACAGTTCTTAGAATCCTCCTGTGCTGTGCTCACAGTAGCTCCATGGACAACGTGATTAACTGGGCATCAGTACCATGCCTCGGCTATTAATGGGAGATTATCCTCTGTTTTTTTTTCTTTCTCTCTTGCACACCTCTCTCTCTCTTTCTCACATAGCTTTCTCGCTATATCGCTCTCTCTCTCTCATGCACAAACACACCACTTTTGCACTTTATCTGCCTTTCTCTCTTTTTCTCTCTTTAACACACCTCTCTTGATCTCTCTATCACACACATACACACACACACACACACGCACACGCACACGCACACGCACACGCACACGCACACGCACACGCACACGCACACGCACACGCACACACACACACACACACACACACACGCACACACACACACACGGTCTGTCTCTCTTACCCTCTCACACTCCACTCTTGCTCTGTCACACCTCTCTCTTTTCCCCTTTCTTACTCCCGACACTCTCTCTCTCTCTCTCTCTCTCTCTCTCTCTCTCTCCTCTCCTCTCTCTCTCTCTTCTCTCTCTCTCTCTCTCTCTCTCTCTCTCTCTCTCTCTCTCTCTCTCTCTCTCTCTCTCTCTCTCTCTCTCTCTCTCTCTCTTTCTATCTGTCTATTCATAATGACCACTTCCTGACAGATGCCCGGTACAGTGGCACGTTGTTTAAGGGCGTGGGGGCCCAAGCTGTCTCTAAGCTGGAGGGAAAGAAGGCATGTCCTGATTTCATATGCACCGCCACCGTGCAATCAACACGCCACAAAGCCACGGCGCGCTGTCCAAACAACGCCTGTAGGTGCACTCACTGAGGGAGCAGCCTATGTGATATAATACTGTGGCATGAAAACCACATGACCAAGGAGTTCTATGGGAATATGGAAAAGGTGGGTGGGGAGGGGTTATCAGATGCATTTCTGCAATAGTATTAGTGGGAGTGTATGCATGATCAATGCCATGCAACATGCTGCATTAAAATGCAATAATAATATTGGGGAAATTTTGCCGCCAGATATCTGCATTATTTTTGCAAACTCACAAACACTCTCTCTTGCTTTCCCTCCCTGTCTCTTTCTTTCTCTCTCCATCATAATCTCTCTCTCTTTCTCTCTCTCTTTCACACACACCCACCACGCACGGCACACACACATACACACACAGTTTTACCCTCAAGGCTCATGTAGTCTCTTCCTTCTTTGATAGTCAAAAACCATGACACCACAGGTTGTCTAAAGAGCACTGTGGGCTTGCTGGTCAGTGGCACCACATTCACAGCATCAATAAGCTAAGGGTGAATGGGTCTGCAAATTTAAACAGCTGTGATCAGAGTCCTTCTGCAGAACAGATGCTTTGTGTTTTATTCTCAAAAAAGAATACTAGAAACATCCATTTCAGGGGAAACGTGCATAAATGCAATATACTATACAATCGAGATAATGGTGATTTCATTTTATTTGCAAGTGTCCTTTGCACAACGGTCTACAACTTCTCTGACAATTAAGCGTGATTAGCACGTCTGAAAAAAACAATCAGGTGTTTGCGCGTCTGCAGAGATCTCTAGGACGCCTTCAACTCAGTTGAGTCACTCGTACCGTCACAGTGGATCCCTGTATCGAACGGAGGACCGGCGAGAGCTACAAGCGCGCGCGGCTGTCTCACTCGAAGTAATCAATGCAATGGCTGTTTCCTAATAATTTACGGAATACTAGAGTAAGCAAACGGACAGACACGAGCTCACGCACAAATGCATGCACGCCCCCCCATCACACGCAAGCGCTAGCAAAGAGCAGAATCTTCAAGCCATTAAAAGCAGCTTTGCCAGATACAATTCGTTGATCACTCCTCCCCTTTAGTGCTGCGAGAACATTAAGTTTTCTGAAGTGGAACAGACCCTTCAGTTCCACCGCTGTTTGTTTTCACGCCAATACACATTTTTCACTAAATATTTAGAAAGTGTTTTGTATAGCCTACTCTGGAGAGTTCAGTGGACAAACTGTTTCCCTGCCGCTGACAACGCCCCCATTTCTAAAATAAGTAGTAAGTAAATAAATAAAGTCCAGTTTCTGCAAACAATGACCATTAACGTTGGCGTCGAGTCGATGCTACATAGAAAAGACAAAAAAGAAAAGTAAGAAATGTGCCAAACAAGGCAAACCTTATCCATGCACCCTCTAAAAAGTAATCATGCTCGCAGTAGTAACAGAACGTATACAGCGATTCAGACACATTCATGCAGCCAGCCTCCTGATGTCTGTCCTTATCCCGGCTGACACGGAGGGGGAGTGACATAATCGATAAGGCAGCACAAGTCGGGATAAAGGTATAGCGCAACATTCCGCAGTTCGCCCCTCCAGCCGAAACCTACCTTTGTGCATGCCGGTGAAGCGGTCCTTGAGCACGGTGAGATCGTAGATCTTTCCGAATTCCTCGAAGAGCGGTCGGAGGTCCTTTTCGTCGAGATTGCGCGGTATTTGCCCGATGAATAGTTTGATTGCATCGTGGTCCTTCATGGGGATGGTGGCGCAGCTCGCGGGGATGTGACTGTGACTTAATCCGTTCACGAGCCCGTTCGTGCTGGCAGCGCCGCCGTGAACCATGCCGTCCACCTGTCCGTTGATAAAGTGGTCATCTTCCAACCGGGAACGTCTGGCAGCAGAAACAACAATTATCTTAGTAGTAGTAGACTAGAAGTAGTAGTGGTAGTGGTAGTAGTTGTAGCAGTTGTCGCAGGTAGTTTTAATATAAGCTTCAAGAGTAGTTTACAATACTCGTGTAGGCTGAGTTGCGCAAGCGTGGAGGTGCCCCAGCTGTAATTTCAATGTAGATAAATATTTACACTTATAAATACATACATTTGCATTGCAATATAAAGTATTTTAAAGAAGGCTTAAGTTTGTTCTTATGGAGGTGTCGTTCTGTTTCATTTGTATTATGTTACTTTAATTAAATAAAGGGAGAGATAGAGGAGTCTCTCTATCTCTTTACACCTCCGTTCCTCTCACCCCCGATTAGACCCTTATATCTTTTGCATTGAGTGTCGGTATGGGTGTCCCCCTCGGTTTAAACAGACAGGGTCGGCCTCCAAAAGGTCTATTTACTGCAGGGATGTTTAGCGGGAAAATATATACCAGTCTGTGGCAAATACGGAGTCCCACTCCCCCTTTTTCTTGCTTCAGACTCAGAATGGTACCTTCCACAATAAAGAGGGGTCTATATAGGCTACGAAGATAAAACAAAGCATTCCTCTACAATTTTCGCAAGCCTCAACTGTTTTGTATACGTTTAATAGGCTACCCAAAATATTAATAACATAACTGAATTTCCCCATTGTCTGACTTGCGTCTATCAGTATACGTTTGTTGAATCAATCACTGTTTGTTCTATGACAACGCATTCTGTTTTGTGGTACAAAGACGTGTGAGGTGATTTGTTTTAGTCAGGACTACTACACCAGTGCCATTGAAAATGATTCATACCGTACATGTCTGCACAGATCACGTCTCAATTCGGTGTTGTGATTAGGCCTTTTCCCTGAGGCATTTTAAGGATCGGTGTAGGGGTCGTTTTGTCAGTAGGCGACTTTATTGCGAGGTACACTTGCTTATTTTTGGAAATACACAACGGGTAATATTGTCATGACGGGATAGAAAGTGGCCAAATAGGAGAATTTTTCCTAAATGATTGGACAGCTCCGGTGCTGAAGCGTCGGGGAGACAAGCACCAATACGCCTATTTTGGAGAGTATAGGCTCGACTGCGATACATTCAGTTTGGTTCTTTGCCGCCAGCATACGTGTAATTCTCTTGGGTTCGGTTATTCCACTGTGCTGCAGACTACTTAGACCGTTTTATACCAGTGAAATGATAACATTTATAATGAAATATGAGTATTTTTCGTACTTAGCTTATCGGAAGGGCGCACATAAACCTGTTACACACAGGAGACGGACGCTGTACAGCCTAGAACAGGGTTCGCAACGAACCATATACTCTACAGTATATGTGTTCCTTTTCAGAGCTGGAAATGTTCAGGAAACATAGATCCCTTTAACAACCGCTCCGATGGTTGTTAAGCTTTAACAAGCTTTATCGGACCACCTTATCGCCCATGAGCCACAACCTCGCTCTGCAGCTACGTCATGTCCGCCTTTTGTAATAGCATATGATGTACATTGCAAATATAAAATGCAATTTTGTTGGATACCCGTCCCAGTATTTTGATTAGATTTACTGCATTTGTATTTATTTTAAATGTTTCCAATTGAAATGTCCACCTCAAAAATGTTTAATTGAATTTAACGTTTTGGTTTTTAAAAATATGAAAAAAATATTTTAACAAACAATATGACAACATGTTTAAAGGGATACTGTAAATGCGCACTCTGCAAGAGACATGCCAATGGCCATATGAGAAGATGCGAAAAATACACTTGTTGACTTTTAAACATTTAATTAGACAGGGTAATCTTATTTCTGACTTAAATTTCAGCCATAAATATTATTCCTTTCCACATTAATAAGTGGATGATAATTGTCTCAGTGGGTTTCTCTGTTGCCTCCTGACACTGCTGCGGTTTCTCTTAATGAGAATGCCACTGCACTGCCAGAGACGAGGCTCGGCTATGTCCCTTCCATTTTTCTGCTATAAAAGGTTGAAAACAATCAAATAAATGAAAAGTAAATTCAATTTATGTTGGGAAAGAGAGAGCTATAGAAGGAGGAAAGTCTGCTTTTGAGTTTGACCTTTTTCTAAATGTTAATATTTCTCGTCAGAGAGAGAGGAGAGAGAGAGAGAGAGGAGAGAGAGAGAGAGAGAGGAAGAGAGGGAGAGAGAAGGACACCTTCAAAGATCTGAAAGTAGAAAATAGAAATTCTACCAGAAGAAAACACACACAATGAAACCGAGAGGAATTCTCCTGACGGAGGAAAGCAGTGACAGGAGTTTACAAATTAGTCACAAAATGTCTTTAATATAAATATTAACATACATGCACATGGGCATGCTCTCCTCACATGATGCACACACAAGTACATGCACACCAACACACATACGCACACACACACAGGAAAATATGCCATTTATTGTGTATGTTAGGTTTATTGAGAGAGTCATTAGCAAAGGTCAGTTAAGTCTCTATGTTCCTATGTCTTCTTGGTTCTGCAGGCCCAACAGTGGTCACTGAGGAACAGTGATCTCTCTCCTTCAATGATTAGATTTAAGGTAGAATCTCCAAGTT
>CM056395.1:26931044-26967572 GCA_029718625.1 Synaphobranchus kaupii | reverse complement strand
TCTGCAGTCATTCCAGTGCTCAGGGAACAAGAGAGAGAGAATCATTTCTCCCATAAAACAGGTAACAGACAGAGGGGAGAAAAAAATACTCAGCTGGATTGCAGCTTGTACTGTTATTTCCACCAGCGGTTCTGTTTGTTTGCTGTTACATGCCGTCAGAGGGAATTATGGGGTGTTCTAGGTGATTAACATTGATGACGACCAGATGCCCAGCAGGAGATTGTAGGACTTGCATTGGAACTGCGTTGGAATCTGCATCGTAATTTACCTTGTGCTGGAGCCCTTTGTTGTGCTGATTCTGTAGCTCATGCGGTGCAAGCACATGAGGATATACGTAGGCCCAGTACAACACACTGCATTATGCAAACGTCTCGTAAATTCACACAGTTGCTATATGACTGCGTGTATGTTTGCTTGCTTAGAAAGTCTGTGAATATGTGTTCAGCAATGGAACCTTCCTGGATTTGTTCACAACTTAAAGGCAGAATGTAAAAATTCCCATAAAAATATCTCAATTGACATAATTGTGTGATTGAGGTAAGCACAAGAAAGAATGTGCCAGCCATGATATCTGATCTCTTAAACTGGAAAAGCTATTTAAGCAATACAATCTGACATACATCTGTTTATAAACTAAAGATATTCCACAGCTTTCAGCAAAAACTGCTATAGAACATCTGGCCTATACCGATCCTAAAAACCATCTGTTTATTAACCACTGTCCCTGTCTTTTTGTTGTTGCTGGGGGCTACAACTGAAGTTCCCAAACAGGAAAATAAAAGTTATTCTATTCTATTCTATTGGCTTTAGAGGTGTCCTCGAACCTCACAGTGATAGTGCAGAAATGAACAAAAGAATAAATTAATGTAAAGTTCCATTGTTAAAGCTTATAAATAATAACAATGTTCTGTTCAAAGGTGATTCAGCGGTAAGACATTTCTCTCTGTGTCAGCATTAATAATAGACACTCACTAATTGCCATCTAATATTGATTGAGGAAAATTGCCTTGGGCCAGTAACATTATTATTAGCAGAGCTGGGAGTAGGAGCATTGAGGGAGAACGGGAGCGAACAAGATTATAAAAAAAGGGAAATTAAGGAGGAAAATAAAGAAAACATCTCCCTCCAGAAATAGGTGCTTTCACTGCCAGAACTGCTGGGGTTATTCAGACGGAAAAGGTACTGTACTACATCAGAAAACAATAACCCTCTACAGGAGGACACCCTTGGTGTACTAGTGCACAGAGAAATAAAAGGCTGGTGAGCCAAGCACATTTCTCACATGAACACACAGAGATCAATCAGCCAGTGCGTGAAACTTTCCACATGTTCAAATGCACCTCTTTATGAAACTTGTGAAAGGATGTTGAGTGAATCAGTCAGCAAGGGCTCCAGCAACATATGTCCTATAGCCTGGACATGTCAGCTTTGATCCTGGGCAATGGCGACTATTACAGTGGCAGGACATCGTGTCTTGGTCCTGCCAGGGGTAGGTTACTGCTACATTAGCTCCGCCCAAAGACATGTCAGGCACCAGTTGCTGCCAGAGAGATTGGCCTGTGCTCTGGCGCACATGTAGTACTGCGTGGTCACTCAGTCAGGCATGAAACAGTCACCAGCCTGAGGGTAAGTGCACACACTCAAGCTGTTTCCCTCCTTCATGGGTGCGGGTGGTGAACAGCGATTACTCAAGAGACACAGCTGACCCATTCCAAATTTAAGGGGTGGGAGGGTGTCGTAAAGAGGGGGGGGGGGTCATTATTTTTAAATAAAGAAAAAAGGAAGCTGGAATCAAGCAAAGCTCAGCAAGGAAATTATTTTGATGGACAAAGGGCCGGAGATCGGCGAGTGGACCACAGAGCCTCGGGCACAGGGTGCCACAGCACCGCGACAGACAGCATCGAGCACACCGGATTAAACCGGTCTCACCCCCGCCAGAGGTTAACGCCGAGACGCATCGATGACCCGTCTCCCTCTCTTTCTCCCCGTCTCACGCTGGGACAGATTTGCGAAGGCTTTGTGAGGAGACAGGCGGCAACAGGCGCCCACTGATCGCCGTCATCACGGCGAGACCTGGAGCACTTCCACTCAGCTACACCATGAGCTTCACTTCCTCCGCCTTTGAGTCCTTATCTCCTCCCTTTGCTGTTAACACGGATTCGCCAATCGCACACCATATCAGGACAGTTTTTCCAGGAATAACCCCACCTCACCTCTACACTTAATTAAAATGAAATTACAGTCATTAATTATTTTTAAAAACACTGATTTTATGGTCAGATACAGTGTGTATGGTAGTTCAGTAGAAGACTAATGTGAGAGTGAACTGAAAATCAAGGAATGTCTGGAATAAGAGCGTGAGTGAGAGCTTGAGACATGTCGCTAGCGGCAGCTTTGGCTATTCCTGTGACATCACAACAAACTTACCATTGCTGAACATTCTCTCTCTCTTTTAGTTTTAAATACTGTGGCGCATAACGGATCATACCAGATGCCTGTCAACAATCTTTCATGTCTGGAGAGCGACAACTTCCCACAACTTTACAAACAACAAAAACAAAACAAACAAAAAAAAAAACATTGAGGACAGAGACATAATGAAGATGATATGTTATATTTACAGCAAAACAATACTCAAGCACTGTGGCAAGAAAAGAGATGCGTAATACGTTTGACCCATTCTGCAAGCTTTTTTGAGGAATACACAGGATTAGTGCTGAAGTATAGCTCACTGTGATCACATCCTGCATTTAAACCATCACGTTTGGCCTCGGGGCATCATTCTGCCTTCACTCACAAATCAATTACAAGAATGCACCGGAGCCCTGCGTAAAATAAGGGGAGGCAGTTGAAGGCTGGGGGGATGATATCTTCTCACAATCTACTGGTGGTACCCTGATCAGAACAATGTATCCCCTAGTGGTGAAAGGGGGGCATCGAACCATTCCTCCAAAACCTTTAAATATCGACTCAGTCGAAACTTTGAAAACTTTGCCTCTGTAAAGATGCAACAGCCGACAACAATGGACTCCTCATCCTCCCTGGCGCACGGTTCAACCTAAAATACATCACAGGTACAAATGATTTATGGCACATGTATTATACATAACGGAGATATTCTCATTTTGGTCACCCAGGGGTCTGTGTTAATTATGAACAAAAGTGTTAACAGGTTCTCAGCCGAGCCTCATCACAGTGAGGAAGCAACATGCACCCGCCCCCCCCCAATCACCTCTCCATTAGTCAGATGACAGGCATCAATTATCACCTGATTAGATTTAGAAATGAAAACAGTAAATCACCAATGTGTAATTAAAATCCAAGCTCATGGTTCTGTAAATACAGTATGCTAAGTGCTAAGTGCCATTCATTCTAATGCTTACTGGATGGCTGGTAGGTGTGCAATTATGGGTTTTACATAGAGTAAGAACATGACATAATGGAGGATTCACAATAATCGTTACTCCTTTTCTGTGATGCTTTGACAGAAAAGGATACTATTCTTGAAAAAAATTGGACTTTTCACCAGAGGAATCTGGGAAAAGTGGCAAAATCAAGTGCACAGACACAGTAAAGAGATTTTAAACCAAGTGCACCATTATATAGCTCCTCTGACTCACCACACCAAGAATGAGCAATAGGCTCGACAGTTGCTGACTGCTCCTAAAATGAAAGATTGACTTTGCATTCTAAAATAAATAGGATTCGTACTAAGAACTTTTGGATGTTAAACTAAAAAGTGCACCAAAAACAAACCGCAATCCCCGTAAAATACAATTAAGGGAATCTCAAAGGTCTGAAGCCGTGTGATGTGCCCCAGTTGCATGTGGTCATGTGACTCAGTCATGTGACTTCAACCTCAGGCTTGAGCTGGGAGTCCGCGGGAGTGTCCTAGGTGTGTCAGTGGACTGAAGGTGTCTGTGCATGCCGCAGAATCCCACAATCCTTTGATCAGGGCTCTGGCCAACAGCCGGCACTTGATGAATTAAACATTCAACGTACAGAGCGCCATAAATTAGAGCGGCCGAGGCCTGCTTTCCCAAACAGTGACACCTAGAGCTGAGAGGAACACCTTGAGGGACTGACAGACAGAGAGAAACAAGGCACGGGGTTAACCGAATCTAACAGGGCAGATTGACATCTCCTGGCATCTACTCTCCCGGTGCATCTCCCAACACTACGTAAAAGAACGCCAGTACAGATGGGAATGGGTTACACCGAAAGAAGAGAAACAAATCAGACAGAAAATATGTAACAACTCTGACACTAACCTTTCATTGTGAATGGTACCACTTTCCAATGAAGGTGGAACAGACACAGGCAGTGAGTGTGTGCTTAAGCCCGGAGGTTCAATCACTTCTCTGCCCCATGCATTAAATTTACCTTGGTCTAGAGAGTGGAGACTCATCTACGGGGATGTGTACTGAAATCAGCTCGAGTCGACCCAAACACATCAAGCCTGCCCTAGATAGAAGATGATAACTTGGGGAATGTAGACATTCCCACTCTATTCTTAAATGCTGCTTTAACCCCACGGTAAGTGCGCTTCTGCGCCTTTCCGCTCAAAACTCCCCAGTACATGCAGATACGACATGCTTTAATGGAGGCACTGAAAAGAAAAAGCTCCCAGACAGTGAACGTCACCATTTGCAACGCTGCTCCATTTCCTGGATGCAACAACACAACTGGACAGCAGGCAAGAAGGGGAAGTTGGGGGGGGGGGGTTGTGACGCTGCTCAGTGAGCAAAAACGGCAACGCGTGATCATGTCATTTGTCGGCCATTTAACTTTCTGTTTGAGGTCCACTTGAAAACCTTCCAGCTCCCAGCCCATGTGATGTACCGCTTTCAATTCATTTGTGGACAGAGAGCCCTGTGGTTGGCAAGCCACATTCCGATTCTGCTGAAGAAGGCCATCACTTTACAGCTTACTTTCAGGGTCTTCTCGGAACAGTTTTTTTCTGTAATTCGGAACAGTGACAAGAACCCGGGGAATAGAAATAGGGCCGGGCTTCAACCCCACATACCTCCTGAATCAGTGGTTCAGATTCAATACACTATGTTCAATACACTATGGTCTGAACTCAACCAACATTCCTCCCAAACTTTGTTTTTCATTTTCTTCATGAGCAGAACTTGAAGAGTTCACTTTGCTGATCACTAAACTCTAAATTATGTTTGTGAATTAAAAAAACATGCATTTAATCAGGGGTCAAATTATGAATAAATCCATTTCTAACAGTAATACAGTTATAAATGCACAAGTAATATAACAGGCTTTGAATTCTAGACTATGGGGGAATATCACTGCACTAAAGACTTTTGCTTTATCTATCTGATCTTCACCTGTGAAATACATCCCCCAATGCAAACCTTCTCCAGTACAGTTCCACATAAGTCCCACCAAAGTAACATTGACCAATAACATGTGTGTTACCTCAGTAGTGAGACAGTTTTCTGCTGTGTAGGCAATTTTCTGTTCTATTCAGTATCACACTGTACTGCGCCTGCCCTACAGACACAAATCCATTTAAGGTCTTAACATTGCTTTCATACACAGAAAGCACCACTTAATCAAAAGCTTTAAAAATCCCTTTCTGCTGTATTTTAGTAGGATGACTCCAGAAAATGTTAATAGGTTCATTAAAAAAAACCTGTTTGATTCATTCTGAATGATTCGTGAGATTTAAAAAAACCTCACTGTTGTAGCATATTTATTTCCCCATCTACCAGAATTGTGAAAAGCACCTTATCTTTGAACAAAACGTTACAGAAATCAAAGAAGATTGAAACTAACATGGTTGTAAAAAAAGAAAAGATAAGACCAGTGGGCAAGATGTTGGAGAGCTAGTGGTCAATGATAACATGCCCTCCATTTAACCTCAATCCCACCGTAAGTTCCCTGCCAGGACCGCACTGCCTCCGGTTTGTGGCAGTGGCAGTGGGGGCGCCAGGATCGCGGCATTGTAATTGTACAGGTGACTCCGACAAGCCGAGGTGCTACAAAGGTGACACGTGGTGACAGCGCAATAGAGGCGGCACTTTCATGCCAAAGCAGATATCCGACTCCCGCGGAAAAGAGAGAAAAACAAGCACTCTGTAGTGTAATCGCTGGCCTCTAGCCGCTGAATCGCACCCGAACGGACGGCTCTCGACCCATTGAGACCCTTCCCTCCAACGCCAACCCCCTCATGACCCACGACTCCCCAGCTTCAAGCAATGCATGCTGCCAACATGCCACGCACAGCTGTTTCTCATCTGCTAATTAACAAATGAACCCCTTTATACATCCGATCCTTCACTTGCCCCATCCTGCCCTGCGACTGACATGGCATCTTTCACCAAGGGGGACAACAGTGAAACGACCAAGCAACTGAGCTATTTTCCACAACATGACCGATCCGAGCTTCCAGGAATTAAGAGCCACAGGCTTACTCTGTTTTTAATGGGTTCCAAATTGGGGCCTAAAAAGCTTGTGTAATATTTTGGTGCAAATGGATTCCTACCTGGGGGGTTTAAAGAGAGAGTATTATATGTTTGTCTAAATGAGTCAAGCGACCTGTTGTGTATATTTTCAGTGGTCCAGTGTGCCAGTGTGTACCTCTGGATAATAAAGATTACTTAGGTTTACTGTATGGTGATTCTGGGAATAGTTTCACTTCCTGTATAGCTTTGTAATACAAGTTGTATTCCAAAAAAGAGAAAATGTCTGCTGAAGCGATGCAGAGTAAAATTCTGTGCATCAAGGAAAAGCCCTTGGTGTAAATTTTTCACCTTCCATGGTGAGGAGAAAGCACCCTAAACTGTATTACCTTGCTGCCACTCTGTCTACCGAAACCCAATTTAAATAGAGATCCTCTGAGGAATGGTGGTGCAGTCAGCAATCACGCTGCAAACTGCAGTTTACTGACAATAAAATTTTAATAAACCATCCTCCGATTTTACAGAAACGTACATTACTTTTTGGAATCCAGGGTTTTCAGCAAGGTTACCCACTTCTGATTCACTTGCCAACCAATACATGTTTGTTTAAAAGCCCATCAGTAGCAGCTGAGGTACCAGAACAGCAAGGTTAGCAATGATGGCAGCCCAGAAGTGCCATACTGAATTTAAATTTAAATAAAGACAATTCTTTCCAGGAAGTGTCTGGACCCTGGACAAAGCTATTGTACAAGACATTGGTGTTTTCTCCAAAAGGGACCATGTGGTTATTTCCTGCGAGGAGGTAGCGCCATTTGACTGCCCAGATGATGCACCCAACTGCTAATGCAAAATTCTAAATGTACCACATGCACGGGCAGGAAACGCACTGCCGCCCATGAATAATGCAGCTCCCGCCACTTCAAAATTTTATCCATCTTCATTCTTCAAATACAGGAACTTCAGTCAACAGCATAAATGTCAATGTCATGGAATACCAAGCTAATCCAAATGCTCGTGAAGACAAGACGTGGATATCATCCAGCAGTGCAAAATATCCACATAACTCCTGTAAATATGCACAATAATTACAAACCAATTGTTTATTTGCACCGATTTATATTTTCATTGAAAACACTAGGGAAACACCACGATTTCAATTATATGAGGAACAAGACCTCAAAGAAAAATAAACAAATTCTGATAAACAAACAATCAAGGGGGTGGGGGGGAGGATTAATCCAAAGAAGAAGAAAGGTAAGGTGAGAAAACGGCAAATATTAGAAAGAGTTTCCTAAAACCCCTGGTATCCCTGCAGCATAATAATGCGCTTTGACAAAGCAAAATGAAAAACAGTCGTTGAACATTTAATGCTGTGCTATCTGCCGACTCCAGAGCCTAATGCCTCTTTTGAAATGGCACCAGCTTTCAGAGGCATATTCATACCGTATGAAAACTCATTCAAACAAACTGTAACATGACCAAACCAGGACGAGATTGCAGTCATTCTTTTTTTTTTATTTTAAGGCGGGGGGCAACGTACTTGATTTGACAGGGCTTTAAGACAGAGACCCAGAGAAAAGCCCTGATCAAAGTGGTAACCTGCTCACCACATGGGTCTGAGCCATAGGTCAGAGCCCAACTGTACGTGGGAGAGCCGTGGTCCAGAGCCACAGATACAGCGCTGCAGTCATAACTTCACGATGGATGGCTTTCCCTAAATCAGTATTATCTGAGACATGAGACAGAACACAACTCATTCAGACTCACCTAGTTTCTCTCTCTCTCTCTCTCTCTCTCTCTCTCTCTCTCTCTCCCTCTCTCTCTCTCCCTCTCTCTCTCTCTCTCTCTCACCCACTCACTCTCCATCTCACTCTCTCCCCCTTTAGTGACAACAATCAGACAGTCCCGCTAGCTAGTGTCTGCTAAAATCGCAGAAAGCAGAAATCCACTTCCAGACCCAAAAGCAGGCACACTCTTCAGATAGATCTCATACAAAAACGCCAGCTTGGGGAAGACAGAATACACATCACACCCACCCCCCCTCCTCCCCCTAATAAATTCACTCCTGCTAGGGGAAGCCAAAGCCTGTATCGCTCTCCTATCCTTTATTCCCACCTTCAACAAAAGACACAACAACATGGTGCGGCAGCATCCATGCTAAACGTAGTGGATTTTAATTGATAGGATACTGAATGATAAGTGACACTTAATAGTCCCAAAGCGTCCAGCCAGCACAGAGAGTAAACAGCCAAGATCTCCATTACCTATATTCTTTTGGCTCGCTTTTTCATAGGTTGTACAAATCAAAGACAAACTCCTTCAAACATGAAACATACAACAGAACCCTTTTATTGTACCAGTAATGGGAAAAGACATGTGTGATGACTCAATTGCTTCTGAGCAGAAGCGAGTGGTGTGGGACAAGGACCCCAAATGAGGAGAGGGGGAAAGGCATGTTACGTGTGCACACGCACGAGAGAAATGGCCCAATGAGATCCAAAGAAAGAAATCATATAACAACTTCAAACATGAAGTTTGGGCCCAGTTGATTTGGAGCAAGCTGATACTTTGTCAGATTCAGTGAAACAAAGCCATGGCCCTTACAACTACTACACATATCACATAAAGCTGGGAGGTTGCACCATTGCACACTGAAGTAATTACTGCTTCTGATTACACTGTACGGGTTTGAAACCTGACAGTAATGATGGTGAGTTCTTTATCCAAAAAGGTTCCTCTAAAGAGGGAAGGGGGCAAAAAGAAAGAGTTCAGCTGTAGCACATGAAAAATAGCCATGTGAATTAAAAACAGTAGCTTTTTTGAAAAGTGGAGCAGTTGTTTAGCACTAAATAAACAGCCACTGAAGAAAAGGAAGAAGGGCACCTAATATATCATGCATTCCTTTTACATTCAGGTGGGAGTTAAGCATGCAACAGGTGTCCTCCTTACCTGAGAGCCCAAATATTCAAGAGTTGAATTAATCGTCTTTACTTTGATAAATGTTTCATAAATGTAACCTTTACGACACAACAAAGACATAAGACAGAACACAGTGCATAGGCTACTGTACAGCAGAACTGTATATAGTACAAGCTACGTTTCCAACCTTGCGCCTTTCCCTTATCGTATTCAGTCTATACTTCTGTAACGATAGAAAGAAAGCCTACTAATCAATTCATAACTGGTGACTCCACAAACAACAAGTCAGCCATTAGATTGGACTCCAGTCTGCCAAGTAAATGTATGGATATGGTAAACTGCCACAGTTGTGTTGTAAAAGAGGGACAAGAGTAAGGAGGGTCTTGAAATGTTCTTGTAGTGTTTACCTTGCGTTATCCACTATCTTGTGTTTATCTCATGTCATCCATTAGTTTTCAGTTGGTGACACAGGAGTTCTGGACTCACTCCCACTCCCTTTTCCCCCAAGTGAAGTATTCTTAATGTAACTTTGTTAGGCATGTAAAGCTTACCTCTTAAGGTATCATAATTTGTGCAGCGAAATCAAGCAGGCCACCCCTTTCATCTTCTCACGCCTGGGTCTCTGACGTAGGAAGGCCTATTTTTACAGAGCGCTACAATATAGAATCCAAAACCTCAAAGCTCTCTCAGATTAAAAACACACTATCTGACATTAAAACATGTGTATGACATCCATCTCATCTCACAAGTCAAACCTAGATTTTATTATTTGGGATATTCTCCACTGCAGATTAATATATAAATAAATTCATATACAGATTAATATACAAATATTAATATAAAATCAGCACTCATTAAAAATAAGATCGGACCTTTAAAATCCGCTAAATGGGAATCATTATCAAACGCTTTTAACCGATTTTACCCTTCAATGTCGCTCTGAAACTGCACACGGTGTTGAAAATATGAAACGTCACTAATGAATGGCCCTCAAAAGCAATAAATATATAATAAACTAAACGAAAGACGTTTATTAATAGGCGAACCTATTGTGAATGTTGGAAAAGATGACACCAAAGCCAAGGTTTAAGGTTTTTGTAATTTTACTGTTTTCTCGAAGTTGGCACCTTAGTAAATTTTCAGTGGTTGCCGGGGTAGGCTTACCACTTTACACTATTCTGATTGTCACTCCTGAGCATCAGCTTCCAATACTGCCATTCTATTACCTAGTTACTTCGTAATAATTCGTCACAACTACGACAACAGTAAGCTGATTTGTTGAGTGATTATGCTCATTATAATAAGACATTGATGCCTATATAGCTACTTCTTTATCTTTCTTCTCGGGGGGGGAAAAATCACAACGATTTCAAAGGCGAAGAGAGAAATAAAATAACACCGCGCGGCCAAGAACAGACCTACACAGAAATACGTGTCAAGGATGCTCCTAAAATGCGGACTGTTTGTTTGGAGGTGTAGGCTATGTAGCCAGAATGTGTCGATACAAATATATCGATGGTAATCTTATGACATAAAACTCAGTTCATACCTGCTCGGTTACAATTAGGGTTTGTGAATGCATTGTCAATGGCGCGTGTCTGTCAAGAAGCAACACTCAGAAGAGTCATACCACGATTTTGATTTCGGAGCCAACCAAACCCAAATGCTGCGCCACAACCGCTAAGTCGAATCCGGGAGACCACAGCTGCAGATCCCTGTTGCTATGTGTCCACGCCACTGTTACCACTGCGCTAGGTAGCAACCATTCGTTTCTTTAGCAGGCTATTATCAGAAGTTTAGACTGGTAGGCTATCTGTTCCCAGACTGCTGCAGGTTGTATTGGGGGAAAATTCAGCTCAATTGTAGGCTACGTTCGACGTGGAAGACTGCGAATACTGCGCCAAGCAAGGCATTCGTTCCAGAATTGAATAACAAGTGTTATTTATAAATAGAATTGACGTTTAACATGTGGACAAAAATCTCATCTTAAAAACCCACCCACCGCACCCAATAAAATCCTATGAAACAAGATGCAAAGAGCGCTTTGCAGCGTTACCACGGGTGTGCATCTAAGGCCCTGGCGATAGGTGCAAGTGTTTAATGTTCAAATGTAGGTGTTGCTATGGATAGTGATTGTGTCCTGCAACACGAACAAATAAATAACATGGGAAAGGTTAAAATCAGGTGTTAATTCAGTCTAAATAGCCTCTGCCAGGAGAGAGAGAGAGAGAGAGAGAGTGTGTGTGTGTGTGTGTATGTGTGTGTGTGTGTATAGCCTACATACCAAAGGCACACGCGCGTACGTTACATTAAATGAAAACCGGTCCAATGCCCTGGACCGAAGAACGATCTACAACATCTTTCTGGAAATAATGCATGTCATTAAACCTAGAAGGAATTAGAGACCCAGCCTCAGTTGTTTTTATATCAAAGGGCCAATTCTTCACATATCTCATGAGGAACCTTCTTGATAGCCTAATGGTGTTGTGTTTGGTTCATCACATCCCAGAAGCAAGAAATGCAGCACTCTCACCCTGGCATGCATACAGCCTACCCTTAGTTCGTTTAACATTGTTTAGCATCCATTTTATAGGTGCAGCATGGAACTATGAACTGGCAATTAATGCACTAAATTCAGGGTGTGAATTAAGACGCGCAAAACCAGTTAGGCTACGTGATATTATACAATAATTTAGACAACTGTCAAAATGAAATGTCTATAGCACCCCCCCCCCCCCCCCCTCTCTCTCTCCACCCCCACCTTCATACTCAATATCAAGCAGCACATCAGGCATAGCTTCGCAAACCAGTGATACCTGAAAACAAAGTAATAATCTAAATAATTTAAAATAGATGTCTTAAATGTAAACCTTACCTTGATGATTTTCAAGGTTTTCCTCCGGTATGTACATGTTTTTGCTTTCATTTACCATAAATGTGGTCCAGCTCTATCCGTAGGTGAATGAAAAAAGGTTGCAAAAGGAGGAGGGGTATAGGAGGAAAATAACCAAAGGAGGAAAAATAAATCAAAGAAAAAAATGAATTACGGAAATCTTCAGATATTCCCTCTTTGTGTTTTAGTTAATATTACCTGATCCCCATTATGGAGTTAAAAAACAGAAATAGACATTCGCTGGAACCACCTAAGAAAACGAACCAGTGCATCCTCGGTACATCCGGGCCCTACCTAAGAAACATGATACCAAACCCACTTGCTGCTAGTGATAATCAAAATAGTACCAAATTGCCTCCAGTTGCAATTGATAAAGAAAAGGCTATAGAAATATACAAAATCGGGCGCGGGCACTGCTGAATAAAGAAAAGATAAAAGCTCTCGATGCAACAAAATAGAAAGGTGTGTATATTCCAGAACTGATCTCACGCGGTTAAATCTTCCGTTAAAACTGATTCCAAGAACGGTGTCCAAAAGCAGGAATATAGGACGTGTCTCATTAAGCGATCCGAATTCTGTCAATTCCAAACCATAAGAAAAGCGGAGTTCTCAGTCGCCCTGCGGAAAGCGGTCGGCTGCCTCTCTGCAGTAATACTTGTCTAGTGGAAGGAAGAGAGGGGGAGAGCGAGAGAGGGGGTGACGATTAAAGCCCCCTCCCCTGTAGACTCTCTGACTGGTTCCAGATGTTAATGCGCTGCAAAATAGAATAAACCGTCCATGATTTTCCAGACTCGCTTGCGCGGCATGGATAGAAGAAAATGGTAAGACTGAATTCTAACGGTGTTTGATTAGGCTACTCGTTTAGACAAAGAGGAAGGGGGAGCAAGAGGAGGGTGAATATTTTAACCTGTCCTCGATTATCGTTGTCTGGGTACATTTCACCCTGCATCTCCCGTGTGCTCTCCCGCAGGCGGTCGTAAGGATAACCGCGATTTCAAACTTTTTTTTGAAATATGTGGACTCTAATTATAGGGGTGACACGTTATAAAACAGACGCATTCCAAGAGCACAATCTTCCTGGCAAAATGTGGCTGAAATATGCGTTGTATACACAACGCAAGAATCACAAAGCTCCCTCGAGGTGGTCAGGCCACAGTCTGCTACAGTATCTGCACTGTTCACAATTTTCACGCATAATGAAGATGAACCAATAATAAATGTTTCCTGGATAGTTTGCAAATACGTTATTTCCTTTATAATTCCCAAATTGTTTTAAGTGTAATACTGACCAATGTGGAAGCCACCTTTAAAGTATCTTTAGTAGGCTATATCCCCTATTATAATTGTTTACATTTTATGGAATAATAAATCCATATAATTATTATTTTAATAAAAAATGATAACTAATCAGAATAATTACGTTTGTATATTATGGACTAACCGGGCCATATATTATTGCATATTATGCACCAATTTGACACGATGCTTTCTGTGTCATATTCCAAAATGTGTATCCTACGTTGTAGCCTATAGTAGCCTACTTCTACAAATTTTCTTATCTTCAGCTAGCTTTGGGATGGGAGAGTGATTTCCAAGGTTGATTTTCTCAGACACCTTCATGTTGCGATTGACTTACGTTCGATGAATGCCTCCAGTGCTCATAGGCAAATAAAAATGTAGCCTATGGCAGGGACATCATTGCTGCATTTGGCTACATATTGTTGTTACCTTCACATCTTACTTGTGGTACTAAAAAAGTGGCTGTCAAAAAGCCCCATGAGCATATGTTATGGAGAGTCCAAGCAGATACGTGAGATGAATTAAGTTGTGTCCAGCATTTTATGATGATTATGTGATTTTACAGAGAGGTAATTACATAAACGCTTGGGATACAGCTTTGTAAAGGTTTTAAGAGTTTTCATGTCTTTTTAAAGGGGGGTTCCCGACCCACTGAATTAAGTCATTTAAATTAACGTTATACAGTTGTGAATACAGCATGATTCTAGATTCTAGTTAGACTTGTCTAAACTGCTCCAAACATATCTGTTCTTTATGCAAGAAGGCCAGGAAAGATCTGCGTAAACTGTGCGTTTTCAATCCCAGATGAATACAAATTACAGATGTATTTATTCCCGTTTGTTTTAAGACTTATGTCACTGGAACCCGGATTTAAACGCAGAATATTTCTGACTACATTCCCGTCATCGTTGCGCCAGGTGCGTCAGGACATCTGCAGTGCATTCATTAAATATATATATATATATATATATATATATATATATATATATATATATATATATATATAAAACATCCGCAGTGCATTCAGAATCTGGACTCCATGTCCCATCAGCCACTTGTAGAAAGTTTTGGGAAAGCTGACAAAAAAATCAATTTAATGCATTGCAGAGGGGCATTCATGAATTATAATGATTTTAGGATGTTGGAATTTGCTCTGTAAAGACAAGGTCAATGGAAACGGTCTGAAACATTTGGAACACCATTCGAGTGTGTGTAGGCCTACTCACAACCTTTAGGATAGTAGACTATATTTTTCCAGCGTTATAATACTCACGTGGTAGGCACGGTGAATCGACAAACCTGATTCAGGCTGTCACCATAGGATGAAATTTAAGCATTTTTTTTCATGATCAAACCTTTGCCAAGAAATTCTCCAAAAGGTTTTTTTATTATTATTATTTGGGCCTCCACGTTATAGCCTATATCAACGGTAGGGTAAAGGCACTGAATGTGTTTGTCATAGGTTTGCATTATGTATTACATTATGCGTTTCATAATATATTACAGTTAAACCGTATAGTGTAGCCTATTACATTATTGATTATTTTTGTTAAACAGCAAATACCTCATATAGGCTAGCCTATGCCCTAGGCTAAATTCGCGGTTAGGGGGTGTTTATACTATCGATAGTTTGGACCCGCATACTGAAAACAAGCTCCCTCACTGATCTAGGTCTGCTGGGAGTGTTTTGCAACTGGACAGTCAATTCAGCACCGTTTCAGCTTTAAAACACCTCACGAATCCGTTCCATCTATTTTCAGTGCACTCATAAGGCAATCAATTATTCATAGTAACAGTACAATAATCTCTCTTCGGTGTAATGATCAATTGCCATTCCATCCTTAAAACACAATCGGGGGTTATCACATTTGTGCAAGATTAGTCAATAGGCTTTACATTTACATTTACAAGAAGTGGAAAAAAAATGCAGTAGGACCTATTTATGCAGATGATGGCTAAAATTATGGATAAATCCCATCATTTCATCATTTTACCAGTATTTCCCTGGGACACAGAATGTCAACAGTATATGAATCAATAATACTGGTCGGTTGAGTGGTTCAGTATAATTCCATGGGAGGGACCTTACAGTTTGTGACGTTAATCTGATTTAGTTTCATTAGCCAGACTACAAAATGCAAAGTTTCACAAGAAAAGCAAGATATTCTATCATGAAGTCCAAAAAGATAATTGTACATGTATTCACATTAATTTATTGCACTAATGAAGCCAATGTAGCTGGAATATATCAGCATTAGACCATCTCCCAGTGAAATATATTTTATAAAATTGTATAACATAAAATTGTCTTTCACATCATCATCATCATCATCATTTTAAGGGACAAATAAACTAGAAAGCAGAACCCTGGTCAACCTAAAACATCACACCTCCATTTATGTCCCACTGCTGTGCACCCCCAGTCATACTTGGCCAAAGAACAATAATTCTAGTGAAGCCCAGAATTATTGGCAACCTTGATGAAAATTAAATTTAAAAAGGCTGTATAAAGTAAACAACAGAAATAATTGTTACGACCCGAAACCCACCCGCGTTACAATAATAGAGTGGCTACAAAGGGTCTAACAAAAATGTGTGCCAACTCAAATAAGCCTTCTTATTTGCTATGTTTTATGCTCAAACATATTAACTATATACTTTTATTCTAATATAATTATTCTTAGAAAATGTATTAGTAATACTATTTCTTCCTCTCAGAATCATGTCAGAACAATTGACAAAAGATTATTTTAAATAAAATCTGCATTAGAATTGTACTAATTTAAGTTCATCTAAGAAACTGTATTGTGGCATTCCATCACTTCCTGCTTCAACAGGGTAATAAAAATAAGGTAAAATGTAATGTGCATGTAAAATCTCTTTTTCATCCATCAGCATGGTGAAAGCCAAATAACTGTCAAATCAGAAAAGACAGATGGTTGTTCACTTACACAAATCAGGTAATGGTACAAAAAAAATGTAACGGTTAAACATTCCACTAAGCACTGTTAGTAAACAAAAAAATCTTCAAACATATGGAAGAGTTGTAAACTTGCCAGGAAGAGGATGTAAATGGACAGTGAATAAGATGGTGATGTAGGCAAAGAAGAACCCAAGAATCAGTTAATGGACTGCAGAGTTTAGTTGCACTTTGAAAATGCAGCAAAAAAACATCTGAAAATCAACAGTAAAACACTATATTCACACCAACAGCCTCTTTTGAAAGGTTGCACAGATAAAACCCTTACTGAGAGCAAATAACAAATCCAAGCATCTGAATTTTGGTAAACATAATTGGAAGTATGACTGGAACTAGGTGCTATGGACACACAAGACCATTTCTTTTTGGCCATGTACATCATTGGCATGTGACATTTTAAGCAAAACCCTGGTTGTCTTTGCCAGGAGGCGGAGATATGGCCATAGGTGGACCCTCCGATAAAACAATGACTCCAAACATACTTCAAAATCAACACAAAAATGGTCCTGTGAAAACAAAATCAATGTCTTGCCATTGTCAACTGCAATTGCAATTGTTGACTTAAACCCTGGGGTCTGAATTGCAGAGGGTGGTCAATAAGTGCAACCCTATAAGGTCATCAAGGATCTTGTAAGGTTCGGCATGAAGGAATGGTTCAAGATCCATCCAAATGTGTTCTCCAACCTTATGAAACATATAGGATATACCTTGCCAGGGGTGACAATGATTTTGCAAACAAATTTATACTTTCAAAATTTTGTTATTTTCATTAATAATAAAGATTATATTTTCCACATGTGGGGAAAATGACAACATATCTCATCGATGGTGATACTTGTTTTCTACAGGCTGTGCATCTTTATCAAGTGTGCCAATAATTCTGGACCTGACTGTAGCAGAAACTTGAAACTGTTACTATAAGGTCCAGCCAGCATCTTTACTAACAGAACCATTCAGCAGCAATTTATTCTTTGGATAATCCTATAATTGTTGTGTTACGTTCCCTGAGAACAGCTTTATATGTGATTTTTAGCAAATGTACCTAAATTAACCTGGTTGCACTAGACTAGGATGGTGTGGTACCTTATTGGCCTTATCTTATTTTATTATTTCACACTACAATGTATAGTCAGTAGTTAGTTATAGCAAATAAGGTCAATAATTGAGTTATAAACTATACCTCAGGACAGCCATTCAGGACAGTGCGACATTAGTTTTATTCAGAATTGTGCTGTCAATGCTTAGCATCCATTATTAATTAAAATGGTGTGCATCACAAAATGACATATGTATGTATATATGCGTGTGTGCGCGCGCGCGCGCGTGTGTGTGTGTGTGTGTGTGTGTGTGTGTGTGTGCGTGCGTGCGTGTGTGTGATTGTTTGCTTGCTTGCACATTTTCTTGTGTTAGCTTGGGCTGAAATTAATCTATGCTTGTAACCATCCACCAGTGACCAAAGCAAAGCAGTGGTCTGCCAAGTCTCACAAAGGTGGGTTTAAATTGTGATTTAATCCTGATTGCCAAGACCAGCAGGGAACGTGCTGGGGGGAAGCTGGAAAATTAGTTGGAAAGAAAACTACAGCCTGATTTTATAGCCAGTATAACCTGGAGGTTATACCATTTTGTTTTGTTTGTTTTTTGCCCACTCACCCATAAACTAAGTTTACCACATTTGCATGTTTTAGTGCATGTTTCTGATATCAACGTGGAGACAGATGATGTTTTTCTGATAGCTGAGAACTGGCCACAACTCCACCAAAGGGTTTGGCTTCTGAGACTCAGGTCATGGGAAAGGTCCTGTGAGCCTCTTTCATGAGAGCAGCTTGTGGTATGTTACGTTTTTGATATTTGTGTCTTAATTCTTTGAACGGTGCCTTCTTTTTTGGCCCTGCCTCCCATCTGCTTATCTGTGCATGTGAAAGGTATCTGTGTTTGCCCAGAGCACTGTCACATGTGGACTTCTCACAGGGGTTTTCCTTTCTCATCTTTGTTTACACACTGCAGTCAGACCCTGAATTTCATCTGTGGTCACTAGGGCACTTTGATGTTTCTCTCCAATCTAATATCCTCTAATAATAATAATAATAATAATAAAGCACTCAGTTCTGGCCTTTTGTATACTGGGGAATGCAATAGCTTATTTCAACTTAACATACATAAAGCATTTGTAGATGCTCTTATCCGTAGCACCTTACAGAGATTACATTTTTACATACAATCCATTTACACTGCTGGATATGAACACTTATGAAGGATACAATAGTGTCCCAGCAGGGAATCAAACCTGCAAGCCCAGGTACCTAACCGTTATATCACACTGTTGCCCTATCACAACCAAACATATGAGAAGCCAACCCAGTTAAAAAAGTTGTTTTCAGATTTTTCCTCTTTATTGTAAGTGAATGACATTATTAAAAAATGTATTTGCAGCATGGGCCATATACAGTAATTCTAGTGACTAGATATCTTGGATATTATGCAGGGTTGAAGTTCTCTTAACAGAAACTGGACCACACCCCTGGGTACAATTTTCTTTTAATTTTGTTTAAATTATGCCAACAGTGATTAAATATCAGTATTAATCTATGGGTGGAACTTTATCTTACTGCTCTGGATAAAAAGGGATTAGCGCTGAAAGAATGTGGTAAGTGTTGAAAGTTGCAAGTAACTAAGTCAGCCCAGTGTGGGAGTGTGGACTTTTGCATAAAAACACAGAGCAAAGAAACAATTACAATGACATTTATTGGTGTCAAAAGCCAAGCACTAGCAATTTATGTATGGTCTATTTTTATTAAAAGTACTATATTAATTGTTTAATATATTTATGAAATATTAATATTTTAATTATTCTTTTGTTTGAACTTGACTAATTGTTCAACTGAGATGAAACTTAGGCAAAACCCAGCCTATAGTTGAGAGGCATGTGCAAAACTAATGTGGATGTCCAGGAACACTCCCGGCTGAGTGCCAGTAAGACTTCTAAACCACAAACAGTCCTCCTTGAACACAGCATTTGGAGTCTATTAACTGCTATCTCCCCACTATTCATATCCAGGAAGTGTGTGTATGCCCATATTCATTTTAGTGACATTTAGTAGATTAGAAATTAATATGTTACAATGCAACTGACATTTATTTTTTTAAACTTCTGATCCATATTTAAAGCATCTCTTAAAATATGTTATTTTGTAGACTGCCACAGAAATACATTGTAACATCTCTTAATAAGACACAGAAGTAAAGACACTCCTCCCTATTTTTGAGCCAAGAACTATCATGTTGTTCATCAGGAATCTACATCTACATCAGATAGCCTACTCAACATCTCAGAAAGTTTAAGTGCACTGCAATTAATTGCGGTAATTTTCGAAATTATTGAGATAATTTTGTCCTGCACAATGCTACAGAAAACTACTAAATACTAATTACACAAAGTTCTTGAGAAACACTAGCAAAAGGGAAAAGGACCAAGCTTAATCTTGAATTACATTACATGATACAAAACTGTGTGCGTACATTTTGTAAATGTTAGATTAGGCTAACTATCGTCCCCCAGCCTCGAGCAGCCTGAGTAGCAGCATCTTAGATTGTAGAAAAAATAGTAGCAGTCATAAAATCTGCTTCTCGCTTTAACGGGGCTGTGAAGCTACTTCGATTGAAAAAGGTAGTGCTGCCCCCTGGAGCCATACATAAACAGTGCAACGTAAGAAAGAACTGTGCTACAACCTACAGTACAACCAACCCAATTCAACTGTAACGTTACGATGGTTTGGTAAATTACCATCTAACAGTTAAACTAGTTTAGATTCGTTCTTCTAACGTAACACTTGTGTGCTGTATTTTAATGTTTAGTTTAATGTTACTTGCGCCAAATTAACACAATCCATTCTAGTACATAGACATAGGCCTACACACGAGTATAAAGAAGGTAAAAGAATGACCCTAACAAAGATCTTGATAATTCAGCTACAAATTGTTAAAAGATCCAAAGCTAGAAACACAAGCAGGTAATTCATTTCCAAACTTTTTTTTTTTCTTACCTAACTGTTAATCTGATGTTTGAACCTATTTTTATACAGTCTATGGTTTGAACCTCCCTCCAGTCCAGTTGATATCGCTCGGCAGTCGATTGGAGATCCTGATCCTCCACTCTTTGCCTAATGCGACTACTAATGTCTGGGTGTTTACAACCTCTGAGACTGAAACATGGCTCCTGTCAGAGGTACGGGTTGCCAACCAAAATAGTTGTGCAGGAGCAAAAAGGCTCTTGTTTTTTACAGTGTAACTCCGTTCCTCAACTTTTTGATCTTTAGCAAAAAGCATCCAGATCCCCGGAAACACTTTGTGGGTCTTCATTTTGGCAGTTCAGATCGCGACCATTACAACTGGTCTCCGCGCGTTAGCTAACGTTAAGAAAGGCGGACAATGACTGCGAGTACGGTTGGAATGGGCACCTGTCTTGTCGCAAAAGGTTTGGACATCAGTCTTGCCGCTTTGAAGAGACAAGACCCCTACATCAACAACATAGTAGACGTGGCTAGTCAAGTGGCTTTGTATACTTTCAGCAACAGAGCAAATGAATGGGTAAGATTGAGTGGATAATACTGGCGGGCTATCTAGCATTGCCTACTTCGTGCGATATTTTTTCAGCAATGCAGCTTGCTAACGTTAGCTAACTTGCCGACAAAACTACTATTACACTAGAGTGAAAATGTTACCAGCAGAAATCACTTTTCAATTTTTTTCTTACATTTTCTTTAGTCAGTTAAACTATTGACGTTGATTAGCAAGTCCGTACGTTACCCCGATGCACTTGATAAATCTTGCCAAATTCAAACAAATAGCCTGTGTAGGACGATACCCGAACTTCTGATGTCACCAGCAAAAACAAACGAAGTCCTTCGTAATGCTTGTTAGGTAGCCGCAGTAACAGTAATGTTGGTTAACGTTATAGCCGTGAATGCTGGAGGGTGGCACATGTACAGTATGTGTGGCCTGGACTATGTCACATAAACGTGCCGAGTGGCACTTCACAATGTGCACAAGTTTAGCAATAACTACATTGTTAAATTTGTAACGTTAGCTAGTTCACGTTAGATTCGTGAGGGGGCGGAGAGCCTCCGGTGAAAACAGTAGTAGTAAGAACAAACAAGGTATATATATATATATATATATTTTTTTTTATCTTGCAGGAGAAGACTGATGTAGAGGGAACCTTATTTGTGTATACCAGGTATGGACCCAGGAAACCGCTTTTGTCTGTGATTTTAGCTGTGATTGAGCCCACTACAAGCTTACGCGTAATGCGTTTATGGTTGGCCCAATGGGCTTATCTTGCTAAATCAACTCTGTTAATACTTAGCTTGCTTGTCCCTGTGCACTGAAGCCTTGATTCTGCATGCTTGAAGACTTACTTCACTGTATTTACACTTAGATATCGACTCAGAAACACCCTTATGAACACTTTTTAAATGTCCAATTCTTCATTTCTGTTTCAAATGAAAGTCCTACAGTAATGTGTGCAAAAACTGTAGCTTTGAATGACACCACGAGCTCTGCTGTTGAGTGGGACAGGCATAAATAAATAAAAGTAAATGTGGTGCAGGCTCATATTATGAAATTGTACATTTAACTTTACTATTGGATTTAAGGTTGGCCTCTCCCAGACATGGCTTCACCATCATGAACCGCCTAAGCATGGACAACCTGACTGAACCCATCACTAAGGACCTGGACTTCCAGTTGCAGGACCCCTTCCTGCTTTATAGGAATGCCCGTTGTAAGTGACTCCATGAAATTTGTCTTTTTTAAGCATGGTTAGATTTTGAGACAAGCACCATTTAAAAAATTAAAAAAAATAAAAATAAAAAGATTGTTTTATTAAAAGCTATTTCAAGTCTTAAGAACAAGGGTGCATGGAGTTTAGATTTACTTGTAAGGAAGATAACTGAGATAAAAATGATGCAGAGAGCAGCAATTGGAGTGTGAGTTTTATAGTTTTTGTTCAGTTAGTGAACAAATCTTCAGTCTTGCAAAGTGTGACGAAAGGGACCCCCCCCTCCCCCCACTTCTAAATCACTTGTCCCAGACAGCAATGTTGAAAATCAGTGATTACACAGTCAAAATCAGTGCGCACACAGTCAAAATCAGTGATCACGCAGTGAAAAATCAGTAATCGCGCAGTGAAAATCAGTGAGCACACAGTCATAATCAGTGATCACACAGTGAAAATCAGTAACACAGTGAAAATCAGTGACCACACATTTCAGAGGCCTGTAGTTTACAGAGAATGTCGCAGTTATGAGACTAGCCTACAAATATGTCTCCAAAAATGGGGGGGTGGAATATTATATGAAATAGTTTTAACATAACATAGCTAAACATTGATATACAATACACAAAGACATTAAAAAAAATTATATTAACACAAAAGTATTTCAGTTGTTGCCCTCAGATTACCCTGAGCTGGAATCAGCCGTTTATAAAATACATCTGAAGATTGTGGCTAAAATGAGTTAAATTGACATGGGACATCTCGGCTGTAGTGCTTGGCTCGAAACTCGCAGACAGTTATTGAGCACTTCATTTATTGTACTTAATTTAAACTATGAACAGGGAAGGCAAGTGCTTTGCGAGGGACAGAGGCAAGCTGTCTCTGCATTCAAGGGCTACGGCTCCTTTTATGGTGCAGAGGTATTTTTGTGGCAGCAGGCCCGGGTTTGAGTGTGTCTATGCTGGTTTTCTCTGAGAGTGTCCTGCCAACACAAGGGACCTGGCCAGTCAGTCCAGATAAGATTAAACTACTTGTCTTTCCCTCTCCCACAGGCATATACAAACAGGCGCACACACACACACAGATACATATTATTGTAGGGGCCATGGTGGACGTACAGGGCTAGAGCAAGTCTCCACCAAGTGACACCACTTATTCTGAGATTTGCAGTTCTGATGGACTGGAAGGCTCCTGTTTAGGAACTTTTCTATCTCAAACATGGCTGGTAATGTGGTTTTACTTATTATGAAAATTGACCTTTGCATAGTAGTAGTGCTGTGCAGTTTATTCAGTCATTTGTAATTCTAGTTAATTCTGTTTTCACAGCATGGCTGAGCAGTGAAGCGAATAAGCTTCTTTGGGATAGATTTTAATGCTTACATAATCGACAGAATTCAGGCTGATATTTCTGAAAGTGTTAATTATGCATTAGCGTGTATTCAGTTGTTTTCAAGGTGTTTGATAAGGTTTTGAAATAAGCGAGGAGAACCAATATTTTGGCCATTTTCGCAAAGCGTATCATGAAATTGTTAATCTATTGTGGAATAATTCATAAAAGTTTGGCTCATTCATACTAATGCCGTGAAATGTGGGAACTCGCATTCTTCCCCTGAGAGCAGTGTCTCGGCTGAGCAGAAAATAAGTTATTCTCCCTTGGGTATATCTATTATAGTACTTTACAAAAACACAATAAAGCAAAGACAACTGGAAAATGGCAGTAAAATATGTTTTAAGAGGTCAGATCGTCTTTCCCACATTGAGCCGCACGGAGCTCTCAGCGCAAAGCGAGGGAAGTGGGGGAGCGGTTTCGGCGTAGCGTCGGCCGGGCTCGCGTCGGCCCGGGCTCGCGGGAGACGGTGCGGTGCGCGGCGGTAAAAAAACGGCCTTACCTCCCGGGCGCACGTACGTGCATTCCAGCTCCGTCTCAGAGATCACCTTCCCTTTGAACTTCACCTCGGGCTCCTCCTCCAGGCGCTTGTGCTGTTTGCGGCTGAACAACCTCCGCAACATAGTCCACCGGCGGGGTTTGAGGGGGGGGGGCGCGGAAAAAACTAAAGCAGACCCCAAAAAAGCGTGGCCCCTGATTGAAATGCTCGGGCACCTGTTCCCTCTCCCTGCCTCCAGTATGAGACAGCGATGGCCGTAGCTCAGCGTGGGGCTCCTTCCCTCGTCTTCCCCTGTAGAAAGTGAGTGATTACTCCCGCGTGTGAGGTCTGTCCTTTCCCAGGCTCGGCAGCACAGTGTAGCAGCTCCAGGTCTCTTCCCACCCCCCTTTAGGGATCTGTGTCGCCCACTCGGGGGCCCGCACGCCAATCTCCCCTCCTCTCCTCCTTCCACTCTCCTCCTTTTTCCCTGCTCGCTCGCCTATCTCTCTTCTCTTTTTGGCCGCCCTTATCTTGCCCTGTCTGCCGTTTGAAGCGGTAATCAGGTGGAGGTGAGGGGAAATGTTCACTGTCTAACTGTCAGCGCGCCTTTTTTACACAGTCCTGCAGGGCGTTCGTTTTCCAGCTTATCTGCCACCAACCCACCCCCCACCCCCATGGGCCAAGCATCTGCTGCTGCCCCCCCACCCTCCCTGGACTCAAAGCCTGTCCCTGCCTGTGCCCTCCAAACCACTTATCTCACCCCAGTACTCTACTCTTATGGGCCTCTACTGCAAACTACACTGGAGAAGGAGACGGCTCATAAATATTTCTTTTCACGCACCTTCTTCTTCAAGTTCAAGTCATAAAAAGAATAATAGAATAAAGCCTCTGCTTATTACCAGTATTCTGAGATAATTTGTTGTGCGCAGCTCAAAGGAAGAGGGAGATAACACATTTTATATAACACATTTTAGAATCTCGCATCAAAAAGACGGCTCTTCTCTTGTTGCTGAACACATAACCCTGAACTCAGATATTGTATTATTATTGTAAGCTGTGTTACTGGTGGAGCTCTGTGCGCTGCTGTTGTGGGCAGTCCCACGGTGTCCCAGCCTCGTCTGGGAACGTTTCAGGCGTGTGGGTGTAGGCTGTGCGAGGATGCTTAAAACCCTGCCCCCCCCATCCCCTCCCCTCCCCTCCCTCCCCTCCCTCCCCTCCCTCCCTCCTGTCTGGAACACGTGTGGATTCCTGAAGTGTGTTTCACTGAAAGAGCACAGAAAGCAGATGTGATTGCACCTCCTAACCAGCCGGGAAGGCCCAAAAGAATGCAGGCCCTTGGCTTCCAAGAAAGTTTATTTTAAAATGAACGTTCCTGGTTTTGCCATTAGCCATCTCGCTGTCTGCATCCTGCCGGATGTTGTCTCGTATGGTACTGTTTTGTCATTTGAGCGTATTTACTGGATAATGACATTACTGCTGCAGTGATGCTGAATCAGTGTTGTGCAACTTTCATCTACAGTGTCCATCTACGGTATCTGGTTCTATGACAAGGAAGATTGCCTGCGCATTGCTGAGCTGATGAAGAAGTGAGTGTCCCTCTCTGTTGTGTAAGGTCAGACACCGTGGTGCAAGCTGGGAAAAACACACCTGTAGCAACCGTACGGCTCGACGCATTAAGGCCCTGTGGACATTATTGCGTCAACGCCAATGTGTAATGCTTTGACAGGCCATTTACACACTCAAATGCCTCAAAGGCTTATATTCTTTGCGCTTGACACTTTTTCCTGGACAGATCGGTGTTCCCTGGTACAGTTCAGTTGAAGCCCCTTGCTCAACAGCTCCACTGCAGAGCCCTGCGCAGGATTCAAATGCGTGTGGTCACGTGACCCCGGCCGCAGCCCAGCCTGTGCAGCGTCAGTAGCGGCTTGCTGGGGGGCGTTTAGCGTGCGAGGGAGCTGGCAGGCTGACCCGCGGCGCGGGGGTCAGGTGCAGAGATGGCGTCTCCAGGCCCCATTGAGGCTTTCACCAGGGTTCTTACTGAGTGCTTCAGAGCACGTCACTCACACCTCACCCACGTCTACACTCAAGGGGGTTTAAAAATACACCACCTGACAGGAAGACTCAGTCATACACACGCACACACATTCTTACACAAAACACACACTCATACACACAGTGAGCTCCAAAGGGCGTAGCACGCACACACAATCATACATGCATATGGTATACCACAGGCACGCATATGCAGTACACAATCAATATACCCATCTGATATACACACATTCAAAACGGCCATATAAACAAACACACCCACTCATGTACACATGCACAGCCAATGAAAAAAACGGATATAATAACATTATATGAGTATGATAAGATTGTATCGCAGGTACTGCATTAGCTGTGATACAGTCATTCACATAGGACATATTGTTGTTTATCCTGGTACTTTGACTGGCACCTCTCTCCCGGATGTGGTGTTTGTAGCATGAACACATTAACATGTTGATTCCGATGACAAGACCAATAAATATTTCTCAACAGAATTCATTATTATCAGCGCTTATCTACTTATCCTGGGCATTGTTTACGTACAGTACGCTATCCTCCACCTATCCAGCTGGAAATGTTCCTGCGTCAGCCGGGATTTGAGTCTCAAGCCTGCTTAACCGCTACACTAAAGTGCAGTAAGGCGGGATAATGTTGTGAGGGTTCAGTGTATTTGGGAGTTCCTGTTTCAGCTCCTTTCCTGTGCTTTCACCCCCCCAGTCTGACCAGGCAGGAGCAGCTGTTGGCCCAGCAGGACGGGGACGTGTCCCCCAGAGCTCTCCGCGCAGAGGACAGCAAGGGCGTCGACATCCTGCAGATGCTGACCAAAGCGCGGGACGAGTACGACAAGGTACACTTGCCGGCGCACGTTCTCGCCACTAGGTGGGGCTGATGTATAAACCGCCTGCGTGGCACCGAGGCACATCCACGCGTTAACGTTGCCAAACATTACAGACGCGCATAAAGTGAATCGCTGTGACTGAGTTTTTATAAGCTGTCGGTTCTGTTCTTTTGTGTGTGTCATTGTTGTAATTTAGTGGTAGGAAAACGTGCAGACTGACTTCTGTTCAGACTCCCCTTTCTTCTGTGGTTCCTGTTTGAATTGCTTGCCGCGTTATCCATTGTTGGTTCTTTTGTCTCCTCCTCCTCCTCCTCCTCCTCCTCTTCCCACCTGCCCCCCCCAGGGAAAGCCCTGCTCAGAGCCAAAGGAGATTGCGAGCAGCAGCGTGATCTATGACAACCCCCACCTGATCAAACCTATTCCTGTCAAACCTCTGGAGAGACCGCACGGGACCCAACAGAGCCTACAGGTGCCGAAACCAGAGGGAGAACGGGCCCCTTTGGGTCTCTGTTCCCTCTGTCCCACACGGAGCGTTCAGATGGTGCCTCTTACACTCACCGAAATCACAGAAATGTGTTCATGAGTCGGAATAGCAGAGCAATCATTTATGCTGACAGTATATACTTATAGGACTTGGCCATAAGTGAAGTTGTGAGTTGTGTGCTTTTCTTGTGCGGCTGTAGCCATAGCTGTCAGTACAAATTTTACAGCGTTTGTCATAAACACAATGAGTATACACAAACTGTATTTTATGTGCATTTGTCAGGTCTTCCTAGCCGTTGTGTGTAGTAGAATGTCCTGCTAAAACGCTGGATTTTGGCAGAGTGATGAAACGCGGGGGGCGAGTGTGTGTGGGTGCCTGCAGTCAGGCTGAGCCAACTGCACATAAAGCATACTGACGCAGTGACTGCGCAGCTGTGGACCGCGGCGTTTAAAGACTGTCCGCACACACTTTGTATAACAGGCACGTTCTCTGTGATCTCCCGAATCGATGGCGAACACGATAGCCATGAGACCAGTCTTCGAATAAATGAGGTGTTCCAGATTTGGGGAACGTGACCCCGAAGGACGGCGCGGATTCTTCCAGGCGGCGTTGAGCGTTCAGTCTCGCCGTAAAAGGCGCCCATGAGCACGTCTGCTTGATGCAGAGATAGCGCCCGCACGCTGCTCGTCCGTCACGCTAGATTTCAATCTGCTGAGAGTGAGGAAGGTCGGTGTCAGAATAAAAGCGCAACCTTCACCTCGGCAGGCAGCGTTTAAAACGCACAATGAATCTTCGGGCTGTTTTTGAAAATCAGGGTGTCTGTTCTCTTGGCAAAGCTCTTTTTCGGTAATTGGAGATTTTTATCGCTGGGATGCGGTTGCTTTGATGGTGCTCTAATGTATCCCGTTAGACATCTTTAGTCATTACTGTGACGTCTGGGCTGTTGCTGAGTAACCCCCCCCCCCCGCTTCTCCTTTAGCTGAAATGTTTTTGTTTATTTGCCCTGACAACGAACAGGTGTAGTGTTGCCTAAGCATTAAAAAAAATATCATAAAATGACTCGTCACATTTTCTAAAAACAAACATTAATCTCACTTATTGGAACATTCCCTCCCCGTTATCATTAAAGAGAACACAAACATGAACAAATAATAAATTATGTACAGATTGGGTGTCTCGGTGGCGTAGCCTGTAAGGGCACTGTCCACGTGCTCATTGCGAGCCGCGACGTCGGCGGTTCGAGTCCGAACGCGCGACCTTTGTCGCATGTCTCTCCCTTTCTCTCGCTCCCATTCTTCTTGTCTCTCTACACTGTGCTGTCCAATAAAGCTGAAAAGCCCTAAAATGTAACTTTAAAAAAAGATAATAAAGAATATGTACAGACTGATTATATATTTGATTTGTCTCTCTCAGGACGGTGATCTGGAGCCCAGGCACCTCTCTCTGGCTGCGCTTTTCGGGGTGCAGTCCCAGCCCGAGCACAGGTCCCCCCAGGCAGGAACGGGGGGCGGGAGGCCGGCAGGGCTGCGCCCAGCGGTGGCCCGCTCGTTGTCGTACGAGGAGCCCGCCCGGCCGGGCGTGGGGAGGCTGGTGTCGTCGGGCAGCCCCCCCCCAGCACTGTCCCGCCATCCAGAAGCTGATGAGCACCCAGAGGGGCCCGGCGGAGCTGCTGCAGCCCGTGTCCGAGTCCCCCGAAAACCGCCTCTGTGAGAACGGGGGTCCGCAGCCCGCACACCACTGCCAGGGCAGGGACCCCCTCCACAGACTGTTCCAGAACCCTCCCGCTGGCCCCCCTTGCTGCGGCCACGCCCCTCCCCCGCTGCAGCAGCCCCCTCTCCTGCGCGGCCTGCAGCCGGCTCAGCCCGATCTGGGAGGAGCCCCCCACCACCCAGCCGCCAAGCCCCTGTTCTTCAGCCCCGGCAAGCCCCAGCTGGCCCCGCCCGGCCCCCTGTCCCCCCAGGTGACGGGCGTGGTCTCCCCCCACGAGCTCCTGCAGCGGCTGCAGCTGGTCCAGCAGGAGCAGAGCTTGAGCGCCGAGCCCGTCCGCCCGGCCCTCGCTCCCCGCTTTCAGGAGCCGGCCCTGCAGCCCCTCCCACAGCCACACCCACAGCCCCTGCCCACCAGGCCCCTGGACAGCTGGACGGACAGGCCCTCCGCCGGCCCCGGGGCGTCAGAGAAGCCAAACCCTCTGTTCCAGGTAACACCGCAATGGAGCAGTCTTCCGCTTCACCATAGCGACCAGATTATTTGATTAGATGGGTCAACCGAGAGCACAGCTCTCATTTACAGTGAAGTTGTGTAGAGGGAGCAGGTATTGCGCACCCAATCACACGTGTCCCTCTGCCCCGCCCTTCCAGGGGATGTCCCCCCAGCGCGTCCCGGTCACCGTGCCCCCCGCTGTGCTCATGTCCCCCATGGTCTTCGCTCAGAGCAAATTGGCTAAAGGCAGGATGGACTGCTGCCCCGCTCCGGCCCCCCCTCTGACCCCCCAGGCCCCCGAGGATCCCCGAACCCTGAACAAAAGCCAGCTGCAGGCCGCCCTCCTGCACCTCATCCAGGTGAGTCCCCACCTCACCTCACCTCAGCCAGCGTGGCATTAACACACTAACCCTGGGCAGCTGATATTACACTCCTAATGCATAGTGGTTTGGGCCAGTTCAGTTTCACTAGACACAGGGTACTGCGCTGAGTGAAATCTGCCTGTTGTGGGATATACTTATGGCATTTTTCACTGAAAGCCACTGTAATTAAGAGTATCTACTAAATGAAGGTAACTTAATGGTACGCTAAACTGCTTTTGGTAAAACACGGATCAGCACAGGCTGCACTAGCAATGGTTTTCCTTCTGTTCTGTATGGGTAGGTCCAGCCTTTAATGCACTCACTTTTATTTTGAAATGGCAGGGACATAATCCGGTACTGCGCTTTAACTCATAGATGATGGGCAGTGAACTCACAGTCTCACAGGAAACAATGTAATGCAGTCTCTCAGAACACTCATTTTTATGAATTTTGTCTGATGCTCGGTGCTGTCAGAGCACTAATAAAGGTAAAATGAGGCACCAAGTCACCAGTCACATGACCGAAGGGATGAATCACAGCTGATGGCTGAGTGGGTGTGTGCCTGGTGCAATAAACAGGAAATGAATAACCACCAATGCTGAATAAACATTCTAGAGATATTACAACACCGCAACAAACCAAATTATCATAATTCTCTGTGTTCGTGCTTTCATTTAGAAAGGCGCTGAGAGTTTGAGCAGCAGTATACAGAGTATCCATTGTGCATGTTGGCAGGTTGTTGACTGAAATATGATAAATTACTTGACATTATTTAATCGATTTCCTGTCTTTTAGACTGATGCAGCCTTCCTGGATACCATCTACAAGGCTTACATCAGCAACCTCTCTAAGGACTCAGTCACAAAAAAGCTCTGAAACCCTGTACAGTGCATTCAATTGTGTTTGGGGCTGTTTACTGATCTGACAAAATGACCTTCCATGTATGCGTATGGGTATACAGGAGCTTAAATAACCAGGTTTTACTGTGCTCCAAAGAATTGCCATTTTAAATAGTTTTTAAGATTGAATTTAATAAAATTAGAAGGTCTAGCAGTGACCGCAGAACAGTGAAGTGGCAGCTGTTCCTTAGAAAGGTTATTATTATATTTTATTTCTTTTTTTGAAGACTGAGATGAGTCTTAAAGTCCACTCTCTGAAGTCTTACAGAAGAGCCATTATTGCAATACACAATCTCGGATAACCAGGAAGATTGAAGTTTTGGTACCCTTTGAGCACATTTATGCACGTGTTCAACAGAACCGCACCCATAACCAGCCTTTTTGCAGGGAATTTCTGTTTGTTCCTCAATCTCAACTGTTTGTTTAAAGGGTCTTCCACGCTGCCTGGAGACATATTCACATTACATATCTGAGTTTGTTGCTGTAGCAGTTTAATGTCAATCTTAGACATGCATTTGATTTAATTGAATTTTAAATGACTGTTTTAAACTGTGTTCGGCAGCTATTACAACAGTGCTGTTTTGTTTGATTTTAAACACCCTAATTATTGCAGTTGAGAAAGAGGAGCAGTTAAGAATAGAACCAGTTTTCCAGAAGATCTCCACGAGCAGTGGGTCAGAGAAAATATTTTATGTTACAAAATATAATAAAAGAAGGAAGATATTTTTTCTATTGTGCCACAAAACATGGTCATCCTGCAGATTTTATGCTGCCTTGATCCTATAAATTAATATTTTACGAGACAAAAACTCTTCCACTAAAACCAGCAATCTACAACCTGATCAGTTATAATGCTTACACTTGTGTGTGAAATCTTACATGCATCATGTTTTTTAAACAGAGTTGTTTTAACAGGCAAATTATTAAAGTCACGATAAAGCACACTTCATTCGCGTCAGTCTTCTCTTTTGGACTGTGGTAATTTCCACTGTAAATGCAAATCACTTTTAAATCATTTTGTATATTGAAAGCAATTTACTGGTCTAAGTAATTGTTGTGATGGTAATGGTACATAGTACACAAGCAATTTAAATCATTCTTTTTTTTAAATGTGGTCCGTGTTATGAAAAGGGTAATATAGAGAATACGAAAACTGACTGTGTTTTAACATGCGGTACTGCAGAGATAAATTGATTTATTGTACGCAGTATGTGCTATACACTATAGCTGAATTTGGAGGGAAAATATGTTAAATTAGATACACAATCAAAAATTCTATATTTAAATCAGCAAATTTCCTACAATTATAACATAGAATTTATCTGAAGTAAACTGTTACAGTTACAATTCTGCATAACTTGCATTAGAAATGGCGCATACATGCTGCGGCTCGTGTGCGATTGCATGGCTAGCATTTGAGTGCCCTTAGGGAAGGGAAGAGTCCAGTTCATTACCATTATTCCAATATGGAAATCAGCTTTCTCTTCTACTCTCACTCCTCAGCAATTATTGATGGTCTTTTAACAAATTATGGGCCTAAGCACCATTTGTTATCCAAATCAATTTTCATAGAGATTTTGTCATGCCCAATCAGGGGTGGGAGGTACAACCCAATTAACAGTTTTAGAATGAGGTCCCTTGGGAATGCAGATAGGGGGGAGTGGGCGTGTGTTGTACCAGCAGGGGTCCCAGGGGGAACATACGTGTCTCTGGTCTCTGGCTCTCACTTCCCTCTGCTTAGTTATTACCAGTAAATTTCCATTCTCAGTCAATGACTGCAGCCCACTGTGTGCTCATTTCTCATACATCACTAGAGTGGAATTTGCCCTTATATCCCAAGTCTGGCCTTTGCCTGTATTAAATGGACCCAGTTGATAAGTATGTCCCTGCACTCACACGGACGTGAAAAGTCACCACTTGCTCTGCTTTGGCGTGGCTGTTACGTCACTGGTACCAGAGGTGGAAATCCAGGGGACGTAAAGTAAAAGTCCTCCCCAGGACTTTGCTCCAATCACCTGGATTTGCTAATTAACATAATTCTTCAGTGAGGAGGTAGAACTAATTAGTGAAATCAGCTGGCTGAGTCTATGGGTGGAAGAAACACATGGTAGGACTTTTACTTTATGTCCCCTGGATTTCCACCTCTGGCTGGTACCCACTGCCTTCACCAGGGCCAGCCTTTGCCTTTGAGGCGCCTTCAGCAGGATTTGGGGCCCCCATAACCCACGCACCCCATAAATAATGTACATTTTACAATAATTAGGGGGCCCCCTGGCGGCTGCGGGGCCCTAAGCAGCCGCTTTTGTCACTTATTGGGTTGGGCCGGTTTTGGCCTTCACTAACTGCACTCCACTGCAATTCAGAAGAGTTCATATTCTACTGCTAATCTTGCGGTTCTGCCATGGTGAATAAAAACAGACAAATATGGGTTTAGTGCAGTAAAAATGTGGGCCACTCTAGGAGATAAATGGAGATAAAAACGGCTTATTTCAAACTACTGCAATACAGAGAGTGACTTTGAGAGTACAGGCCACACCGTACTACAGGAGAATTACGGGGTGGGGGGGGGGGGGCCGTAGGTGCTTGGTGTATAGCAAGAGGGCCAAACCCCAAAACCCCACCCAGGCTATAGAGATGCATAGGCTATAAGGCTGAGCCTGCATTCATGACAAGCGCCTTTAATAACTGAACAGTTTAGAAGCCACATCTGTTAGAATATTTTTTTTTCTTTATTCAAAAAAAAGGATGGCATCCCTCATGCATCAGACTCCTAAATGGGGTGACAGTCCCCCCTGGGGTTGTGGAGAAGTGATTCGCAGTCTCATTCTACCTGTCACCAAATGACAGGGAAGCTTAACAGGAGAAAGGCATCGTTCTGACAGCACAGATACCGGTCAATTCCCCAAGCTCTTTAACCATCACATGAAGCTGCAGGCCATTCCCTAGGGAGCTACACTATAAAGGTTGGAGAGCTAGTGTGGTTTATATCAATGTCCGGGTGTATTTGTTTAAATTTTAAGCAGAAGAGGGCTGTCATGTTAATTTGTAGTTTCATCAAGTGGAATAGACGGCACTGGAAAACCACGCTCTTGAGATGCAGAGGACAGAGAGGCTTTTTTTCTTTCTGTTTCTGGTTTACAACCCGTTTGTCTGAACGGTGACAGCAGGCTCTAAATTTGACTGACACTAAATTTCAGTGAGCTAACTGTCCAATGGACAAGAAACAGTTATAGAGGGAAAGGGAGGGGACTCTTAAAAAAAATATTCTCAAACCTTTTTTTTTTTTTTTCTTTCTATGGTGGAGCCAAATTTTGCTGAAAACACCCATAAAAAGGAAAAGGGATAAAGGAAAAAACAAACAAAACTCACAAAGACAATCAGTGCTGGGCGCATTGAGAGGATGTGATTCATTTTCAGATAAGCCCGTCTGGGACCAGGGCCCAGTTTCCCAAAAGGATCTTAGAATACTGATCATCTTAGGCTAATTTGTTTTTATATTACTTTCATTGTTTTAGTTTTTTGTCACTTGTTTTTGCCTTTCCCCCTCTATTTTCATTATCTGTTTCGATGGCACGTCAGTAAATTTTTATCACCTTAATCATAAAATTAATAAAGCACAAACACTAAGCACTCCAAGATGCTTTTGGGAAATGGGGCCCAGGTCATTAGGAACGGTTTATTTACAGCACAGTCCTTGTGGAATTGGAGTCGCCTCACGAGAGGGCCAACCATACTTTACCCTGTCCCAGGCCACCTCCTTGGTGAAAGTCCCAGTGTGCAAGATCACTCACTGTAATTATCCCCCTTCTGGGGACCGTGTCCACAGGAGTTCCACTCCGTTGGGTTTAGCTGATGGAGAGAAAGTGAGTTTCTGGCCCTCGCTGTGACCCAATCGATGGCTGCTCTTCTTAGTGGGGGGGATACGGGGGTGGAGATACTCCCCAGGAACCTGGGTATCTGGGAGAGAAGAGGACACACTGGGGGTCAGATGGTGGAAGGGGGAGTGGGAGTGGGCTGGGCTGGTATCAGGGCACATTGTGGGTGGACTCACAGAGGCACAGAAAACCAGCCCACAGAACTAGGTCCTTAACCTTCTGTTCCTGAGTAGATACTGTACACACTGGAATTAGCTAGAGGTGTCTGATTGGTGAGTGAATTTGATTGGTGTTATATAACTTTTATAGACCAATCACATGTGAATCAGGTACGGGGACAGTGCGAAGAGGAGTCATTCCGGAGTACCACTCTCTCAGACTGGACTGCCAGAGTGACAGGTTAGTGTTTTGTTCTCTTATTTCCTGCTGCTTTGTAGAAGGAGCGTGTAATCTGTACAGGGAGAGACAACAGTGACCCCTAACCCCTGTTATTCATTAGATTTTACTATTACCATTCTGATCGCACACTGGAATTAGCCAGGGTAATGTCAAACCACTATTAGATTTAAATTGCATTACAACTATTACTTCTAACTACAATATATCAATCTCACAATATAATTATCGTTAATTTTATTGTAACTCTCCAATTGTTCTATTTTTATACCATTAAGCTTTGCTAATGTGGATTTGAAATATGTAAAGTCAATAAAGCATAAAACTATTTAATTGAGAGAGATGGAAAGAAAGAGAGAAACATGCTGTACTTCTGAGCAAGCGCAGGAGAAATGAGGCATGAAGAAGTAATGGAACAGACAGATACAGTAAATGGCATTCTGTATCAGAGAGACGACTGCAGTATATTAGTGTGACAGGGCAGAACGCGGATTAACGATCATCCTTGAATGATCTCGTCGTGTTGCAGGAAAGTGCAACTGCTGGTAAGTTTCCTGCACTTTGCGTTAAACTGGGGACATTTTCAGGGTCGTTCCTTGCTGTAGTGTCGTTGCCACGGAGTGCAGCATGTGTGTTCCAGCGCTGCCCAGGATGGTCATGTGACCTCAGCCATGCTGTGTAGATTAGTGGGGCGAGAGCTGATACGGGGGTGATAGCTGGGTCTGTGATACGTCCGTCCGTCCGTCCGTCTGTCCATCTGTGTGTGCACGTGTGTTTGTTCCTGTCTACCTATCCATTGGGGGACCATGGAGTCCTTAAAAATCCATAGTGGGGACCTGGTAGTCTAGAGCATGTGTGTGCATGTATGTGTTTGGATGTAGGACACACAGTACACATAGGGATATGATGTTGACAGCTTCCAGAATAGTGCAGGCTAAATTGTGAGGAGGTTTGTTTTAGATTATGCTACTGGAGTAATTAAAGCTGATTTCCCTTTATTCATTGCTGAAACAAAATGCTTGCATTGAGATTAAACCGAAACCTGTAGTACAGCATGTGGCAATGCAGAAGTAAGCAGAGGCAGCGAATTGCCTATTCTGTAATGTACAGCCGAAACTGTATTTCAGTGTCAGGATTAGGCATAACACTGAAGGGCACTGAGAATCATGGGATAATGGCCCCAGCGGGCATATAAAACCTCTATGGTACTCAGAGCTGTCCCATTCCAGAACGTACGGGCTGTGCGTGAAACAGCAGTGCAGGCCAGTCCCA
>CM056395.1:26158159-26234573 GCA_029718625.1 Synaphobranchus kaupii | reverse complement strand
ACTAGTGTCCAGAGAGGATCTGTTCATCTTATGTAATGTATGTATTTGTCAGTGCGTTGAGAGATGTTTTAAAGCGCGTGTTTTACCGTTGTTCCATTTCACCATTCAACGCTCACTTTTTCTGCTCGTCTCATCTTATGAATATCGTCCAAATATCCACGGTCAGCTTTGGAAAGAAGAAAAAAAATAAATAAATCTGTACGCAATGCATTATGCGTGCTTTCCAATTAGGCCATTCTGGTTCTGATACACCCCTAGTATGCGGCATTAAAATCTGTGCCGAGCACCCAAACAGAACAAAAATAGGCATTTTAACGCTAAAGACTTTACGCTGCACATCTGTGTCCGTTGTATGAAGAGCGTTGTTCTGTACGTCGTTCTTCTCCGGGCCGCCGTCCTACTTTCCAGACCGGTGGCTCCGAGTGTAGCAGCTTGTTGTGCTTTTGACATATTAAACACAACCTACAGCCATGAATAATTTAAGCGCTCACAAACGTCAGGGCTGGCGTTCTATGAATAGAAGCGAGACGCAGTTTGTGTGGCGGGGCGCACCTGCCTGCTTTATTCGCCGGCTGCTGCGGCGACGGCACGATGACGACACGGGACTCGTGAGGTTTTAAATTCTAAGTAACTCTTCTCCCACGAGAGGAAGTGCGCCTTTTCACTGTGGGGGGGGGGGGCGGGGGGGGGGCAAATGGGAGACGCAGCCGCGCTTAACTGCCCCTCCAGTTTTTTCCTCAAGACCAGCGCTGGCGTAGAGTTAGCAAACAACTGCGTGTTTCCAAGGAAACCAACATCCAAATGTGTTACTCCACAGGCGTTTTTTTTTTTGCTTAACGTTCTGAAGGGGCGCTAACAGATGCGTTTTAGTATATATTTGCATACCATACACACACTATCAAGGGACACTTAAAAAGCAAACATTTTCCACATGATGAATTTAGTGACTTTGATATTTACTGAAGTAGGTAAAGCATTTCCTGGAGGGGAGGGGCTGGGGGTAGAGCGACTCTCCTGGGAATTAAACCTGGAATGTTCTAGTTAGAAGCCCAGTCCTTTAACCACGACCCCAAACATAAATATAAATGAAGAAGCTGTCACTCGCTGTAATTACAGGAGAACGTTGGTCGGAAATATAAATTCGATGTGTATGCGTTCAAGCACAAGAATTCCCGATTGGACCATGCCCTGTGCCCCAAGAACCTGGCCTTTCTCATTACATTACATTACATTACATTACAGGCATTTAGCAGATGCTCTTATCCAGAGCGACTTACACAACGTTTTAGCATTTAAAAAAAAAAGTTTTTTTTTTACATTTATCCATTTATGCAGCTGGATGTATACTGAAGCAATTTAGGTTAAGTACCTTGCTCAAGGGTACAATGACAGTGTCCTACCTGGGAATTGAACCTGCGACCTTTTGGTTACAAGTCCAGTTACTTAACCATTATACTACACTGCTGCCCCCTTCTCCTGTGAGTGATGTCACAGGCCAGCCAGAACATTTCTGAAGTTAACAGCACCAAGCTCTGTCAAGAAGAAGCAGGGAAAAAAAATTATAATAATAAAAGATTTCCAATTGATTTATGCAGAAATAACAACTTGTGACGGTATCAGTGTGCAATTCTGAATAGTGTATGATTTCATTCTCACTCTATCATGCTTTTTTACCTCAAGCTCTTTCTTTCCTGTAAAAAAAACCCCCCCGTGATTGGATTTGCGAAGCATTCATTTACACAGCTGAATACAATTAGCTTACTGTAGTTAATTACTACCGGTATCCTGTCACACTACACAGCATCACACACACACACACACACACACACGCGCGCGCGCGCGCACACATTCATATGTAAAACTACACAGTAGCAGCTCACGCTGCGTCTGGCAGTGTCAAAATGAACGTAGAGCATTGGCACGCAGAATAATGTCCGCGGCGCACGTATCTGCAGATAAGCACCGTATCAGATAACACAACCACACAAGCCCTTTGCATTACATGTCATATGGGAAGAGCGGGGCAGGGTTTAGTCTGACTGTAAGCTCTTAAAAGGTTGGGAATGGAAGGACTCTCCTGCTGATCCTCACAGTGCAGCTGACTGACTCACCGAGCTCGTTTCCCGTTTCACAAACTTACCTTGAAAACCTTTCCCCTGCAGGAGCCCTGTCCGTCACGGCCGGTGTGAGGACTCGAAGCCTGACCTCCCGCGTCCCTCGTACTCCTACGGTAAGGGCCGAGATCTTCTAGTTTGGTTGAGGTGCACATCCAGTCATGCGTATTGTGTCCTACCTATTTAGAGCTGGCTGACGTGCTGATTGGTCTGCTCTGAGTGATAACATTGTATTGATGAATCATTGCTATAGCCCCATTACTCAAATAACTCAAAGAGGGCCAGATTTGGATTCGAGGGCCACACCTGAGTATCCATGCCAAGGCCCATTCTCCAACATGGCCGCCATCCCTGCATTACATTTACATGGAATGTCACTCCATTTAAAGAAAAATGCTCTCAATCTCAAATTTGTATTCAATATAACATCATTGCTTATAAAGTAACACCAGACTGGGTTGTGGTATGGTTATGGATGGTAAACCCCTGTCTGTTATGTTCTGATGGATGAAAAGCTGGAAGCAGGAAGTGTTTTAAATAAACCAACAAAGTCAAACTCTGGACAAAGAACCTTGGCAAAGAGAAGTGATGCATTGTTTAACCCTTTAAGGTGTGAGAAAACAATCCATAGATATAGAACCATATATAGAACCATTTATATCTATGAGCCAATCATCAGCTATCTGGCTTCTGAGACCCACACAGTGGGTTACAAAGTACATGACACTTTTGTTATATAAATAGAATAAAAAGTATAGTAGACAGGGATCTGAGTGTACAGGGGACAGCGGACAGGGAACAGCGGTCGTATTTGGACACAGCCCTGGACAACGCAAGCAGGAATAGTGCTGCTGTTTGGTGTGTCGTCTCCTAGGCTGCTCTGTTTAATGAGATGTGAGTCTCCCTGGAGGAGCCTGGCACATTCATCAGGAATCAAGCTTCCACCTGCCAGTGCGTTTACAGTATTATCATCAATATTATTAATATCGATTTTTTTCATTTTACGAAATCTGACACTCATCTGGTAATTATGTCTTTCATGTGACTTTCATGGTTTCAAAAGTATGCATGTAGAAGTTAGTGTTCAAGAATCGGTTCAGTTTTCATCGATCATCAGTGTTTGCTTGTTTTAGGTGGATGGCCAGGGAGCTGTAGTTGTAATGATACGCCAGTGAAATGGCACCTGCGCGTAGAGACTTCAGGCACTGCTGCCTGTGGCTGTTGTGTAGCGTAATGCGCAATAGCTCCGGCCATATGCCGCAGCTTCATGAGCTTAATGAGCGGTCCATTTAATATGCCATGCAGTTATAATTCAACATCAATCCACAAAGCGCTGTGAAAGGGCAGAATTGCTTAGTGCTTAGTGCACATCTTAATGCGGCCTGTTCCTTTTTCGCTTGCGCAGGTTTTTGGCGCGGGTCCAGAGCGGCTGTTGCGCAGAGAAATTGGCATCGCGTAATGGGGGGGGGCGCAGGGAAACGTAGAGCCCGTACCCCTGAGGTGACCGGGGCTTCGCTCTAGTGCTCCGTTGATTATGTTTCTCCGCTTCCGCTGTTGCTGAAAGTCCAGCGGAAACGGGCCTCTCTTTTGGAAAAGAGAAAAAGAAAGCTGATTAAAGCCGGGGTATGAACGTGGGCGTAATGCCTCGTCCCCTGTGTCCCGAACACAGGCAGATTACATGAAATGAGTTGTAAAGAGAGCCTATAGGGCAAACAGAACCCAGGACAGGCCCAGTGAGCGTCTGATTAAACTGCCTGCCTGGGCAGTCGCCCTTAGAGAAAGACAATCTAACAGCCTCTAAATTCTAATTCTATTCTAATCTGCATTTACGGTTTAAAATACAGGGCAAATTCCCAGAAATTTATTCCATGTTACAGAGAGAGACAGACATAACCACACACACACACACACACACACTTTTCTTTAATGCATAGAGGATTCTTTTCGTTTAACGCCTTGTGAGCAGGCACTGCAGTAGGGATATAATTCGACTTATAAATCATTACGCGTCGTGATTTTGTAATTTGTGAGTCGATAGTGCATGATATGTTTAACCTCCAGTTATTGCGGTTTATTTCTCACAGTTTGTGAGTCTGAGCTGTGAAATCGATAAACAGATCAAAGGTAGATTGTGTGGTGTGCTCTGCTAATAAAGCTGAAATAATTTATGATTTTTCAGCTGGTACATTTAGCTTTTTGTTCCCTGGAATTGCCATTCTAATTTTTTTTCATACATTGATCATTTCAGAAAATATTGTAGTACACAGCACAAATTTCAATTGTAATTACTAAAAAAAAAAAAATAATTCTTATAGCACTGGGAAAATACTGAAAAAACAGTTATTGAGATGGCCTCTAAAAAAGGACAAGGACATTCATAAATGATATACTAAAAGATTAAATGGTGAACTGTGTTTGTTCTCTTGCATTAAGCTGCAGCTCTACAGTGTTTTGTGAGGCAGCGGCTGACCTTTGACCTTTAACCTTTGGCGTTTGTCATTATCTCCCATTTTGCCTTCTGAACTGCCGATCGAGCTCTGGCATCCTCCCATTACAGTACGTCAGTTTGGCATGAGGCCATGCCCCCTGCTCGGGAATGGCCGGTAACCATCAGGGAGAGCTTATCATTTCATATCCATGAAAGGCTGAGGCCATCTTTAAAAGCAATGGGAGAAGATAAAACAATAGGGGAGGAGGGGGGGGATGTGCCATCAAAGCCATTTTACTCTGATAACTGACGGTGAATGATTCTGTGTGTAAACTGGGCATTTTTATGAAGTGCTCCCATGAGCTGGTACTGACACACCCTAATCGTTATTGTGGGGGAAATTACAAGACAAAGACATTAAAGCTTTTGAAAGGTTGTAATGTTGGGGTTGTAATGTTCCTAGGGGTGCAACGGATCACAAAACTCACGGTTTGGATCGTATCACGGTTTTGAGTCACGGATCGGATCATTTTTCGGATCAGCAAAAAAAAAAAAGGGAGACAAGTATATCTTTGCTTTCCATTTATTCTGTAAAACACTTAAAGCAAGGAACTTTTGCCCATGGTTTTAAATGAAAACAACATTCAATTCTATTTCTCGTTACTAGTTCTTTTGTCCGTAGTTATGCAAAAACCTCTCGTTGGTAGTTCTGAAAACAATTGATTCTATATGGAAGCAAATAGTTCCTTCTCAACTTTATACCATAAAATTGGCACCAATTTTGGTTATTTTTGTCATTAGTTAGATTATTTAAGAAAATTGCATGAAACCGCAACTCAATTTACCCATCTCTCTCCGTCTTGCGTTTTAAAAATGCTTTGGTCACGCAGCCTATTTTAAACAGCCCAGGCTAAGGAAATTGCATTTCACGATCTGCATCATGAGATGGGAACATCTGAAAAAAATAGCCTACTGTAGATACAGAGTTTGTTACTGTTAGATGTAACGTGCCATATCTAAGACATTTCGCTGGATAAAATGTTTTTTTTAATATACAGATTAATGTGCTTTGTGAAGTAACTTGTTCGCATTCGCAACCAGCGTTGCTCACGTCAGCGTTACCTTACATTAGGTAAAGCCCTACTATGTTACGTTCATATTTCCAAACTGAATAAATACTGCACCTCTAACCACAAAACGTCTTTGCTAGATTAAAGTTGTTGTAACTAAGATATTTGGCGAAGACAAACTTTTCAAATCAGTGGATTTAGCGTTATTTGCCGGCTTTATTAATCAGCTGTTGGTGTTGCTATGGATACCATTCATATAAGGGTCGACTCTAATGGCGCTGGCAGCAGATAACGTAGACGGTGTATTAATTTAGAACGGTGATTAAAATGTTGCCAGCGCTACTTCATTGCCGGGCGGTTTAACGAAATAAATGCCCACCCTCCAGCCAATCAGAATCGATTATTTATCCAAGCCATGGTATAATACTTTTAAAAGTACCAGCGGCAGTAAAACTGTAATTCACTATGATGGTTAAATTTTGCAATTAATCCGCGGTTCACATGCGTGCCGAACCGTGGGGGGCGATCCGTACGGATCACGGATCAACTACGTTCCGTTACACCACTAAATGTTCCCGCCTTTTTTGAAGTGGTTGATCGCATTCAGGACCCAATATGACTTCTCTTCTGATCTGACTGTACTGCTATAGAAATATAGAGGTTTCATATGATGGTATATGTTATTTGTGGAATACAATGCTGATTTAGATTTAAGATACTATCAAAAAACAAAAGCAATGAGTTTGGTTCCATGGCAACCAGGAAGACATGGTCTGTCTGTCAGCACAGATTTATGGGTAGGAGGAAAGAATTCAGCGCTGTAATGGGACAGAGAGAGAGAGAGCAGAGGAGTTGCAATAGCCCTTGTTTGAGCTATTTTTTTTGTTTTGCTGTTGCCACAGCATGGTTACAGCTGTTGCTGTGTCCGGGATGGTCTTCGACCCAAGCAGTCTTAAATCAGTGCGCAACGAGGCACGTGCTGTAATTCAAAAGACAGCTAAAGGTCAAGGCTTTAAATGCTGGCGCTGTGGCTAGCACAATCTGCCTTCCCTCTGACCACAAATGAAAAATGTGTCGGCCGCCTTCTTGCTTTCGATAACGCTGCGCCGGCGACCTCCCAGCTCCCTGTCAGGACGGAATGCCGGGCTCGACCTTATTTAGGGCACCGCGAACCCCGAGCCAAAACTCCCAGATCAGCTTCTGCAGCTTTTATCCTTGCATGGACCTCTGGGTCAGCAGGAAAGAAAAAAATAACGTGCCTATTTTTAAAGCGGAGGAATCCAGCGAGCGAGAGAGCGAGAGCCCGCCGGCCCACAATCCTCTACTGCCTCCGTACGTCTGTCCAGCGGTACACCTCCCAGCTCGTCACTGGAATCTCTCTCTCTCTCTGTCCCTCTCTCTGTCTCTCTCACACACAATTCAAACAGGTTTCATTAGCATGACAGTACTCAACCTTTGACACATTTTAGAAAATACAGGGGGAAAAAAACACCCTTTATCTCTCTTTACAATTGGAATTAAAACGTGTGAAATGTGATGAAAATGTTACGTGAAAAGATGAAGGATTTCGGATGAAAAGAAAACAATCCGGCTTTTGCTTTTCTCAAAACATATGAGACACTCTGTCTCTCTCACACACACACACACACACACACACACACACACTTTCTCTTTTTTTGTCTCCTCAAACTCGTACATCCCTGTACTTCTCATGTGATGCAGCATGGCTCTGTCTCTGTTTACTGTACACCTCTTCTACCTTTCATTCTTTCTTTCTCTGCCTGTCTTTCTGTCTCTTTCATGCTCTTTTTCTCCTGGTCTCTGATGCTCTCCGTGTTGTAGTGTCGTTTTTCCATAGCTCTCCTTCTGGATGAATGACTTTTATCCATTCTCACTCTGCTGTACACACACACATGCACCCACTCTCACATACATGCACACACGCTCACTCGCTCTCACATGCACATACTCTCTCTCACACATTCTTTCTCTCCCTCACACACATACAGACACTCTCTCTCTCTCTCTCTCTCTCTCTCACACACACACACACATACAATAATTATGTCCATCATAAGCTAGTGAAAAGTAAATACACGGTGAAAATAAATACATTTGGCAGCTTTGGGACCTAAACACAAATATGCAGATCATATCTAGGGCCATTTATCATGTTGTAAATATGGACCGTTTATCTCTTTCATGCAAATAGCATACATGCAAATGGCATTAGTACTGGCGATTCTGCAGTCTGTGTGATAACTGCAGCATTGTGCTGAAAATAGAATGTAGTTTGTGCCTCTATTATGAAAATCCTCAGGCAGTCAGCCAAAACGAGGGCAAGCACTGGATTCACCAATATCAATTGTGCTGTTTTAACGAGGCTAATGCACGTGGCGCTCATGGGCGCGTTGCGCATCGAAAGTTGTGTTTCGTGAATTGATGGTGTGGCGCAGGTCTGACTGTTCTGGCCAATCAGGAAGCTGTGTTTCGTGAATTGATGGTGTGGCGCAGGTCTGACTGTTCTGGCCAATCAGGATGCTTGCTGGATTCCCGTTATGGTAGTTTGGTTACAAAAGTTGGCCCAACAGGGGCTTGTGGGTGGCTCGTCCTGTTAAGGCAGTGTTCTAGTGAGCTTTCAGCAGGGGGGTATGCGGACCCCTGGGGGTGTCCCCAGGAACTCTGGCTAGGGGGTCCCTGGCCAGACTCGATATGCAAGGGCTATACACAGGTTTTGTAAAATATCATGCTGTTAAGTCAGTGTTCTACTGGATGGATGAGCCACACGGTTTGGTGTTGACTCCTTATGACTGTGACCAGCAGTCCCACAAGGGGTCTGTAGTGTTGCCCAACTTTCCCAGGAAGAGAGGATTCAGTAGGCCCGGGACGGCCCCTGTAACATTTTGTGCTCTTTTCTCTCTCATTTATTAATCCAGAATATCTTCTGTAGCGTAAAATGATCAAACCAGGCAAACGTAGTTTTTCCAGTTTGTGATGATTTCTAGCTGCTTTCACCTGTGGCTGTCACAATAATGTTAAGAGATTATTTTGCAATATATTAGCCTGAAGCTCTCAGGGCATATATTTTTATTTGTCGTTTATATGTAAACACATTTCATTCGTTTCGTTTAGTTTTCCTACGAATGCATTCTTTTTGCTTGCCCAGCCCCTGTGTGATTTAATGGATGAGCACATCGAACATTCGGTTGCTGTAACCGTGATTGGTCGATATTAAACAGCGATATGGGGTGGTAGTTAAAAGAACTGGGCTCAAGACCAAGAGGTTTACAGGTATGGCATGATTCCCAGATGGGCCACCGTTGTACACTGAGTGAGGCATTTAACATTAATTCAATAAATGCATGTGCCAAGCAAATAAGTAATGGAATGCATTAGAGAGATCTGTTCCCCTGGCATGGTTGGGAGGTAATATAGCACACCCGCCTATCCGCTTTTTTAATTTCATTAAGACCGCAGCTTGCTGACTGTGCAAGCACATCTCTGGTCTGGAATGCAAATTATGTCCCATGTAATCCAATTCACTGCATAAATCTGCTAATAGGGTCCTCGGTTCACATTGTTCTTCCAAACAGAACAAGGGATTTTATTGTTTATGCTCATCAAAATGTTGAGTTTTCTGAGAAATGACTACGAAACTACTTTTGATTTATATTTTTCTTTTAATTACTTGAAAATAGCCCCAAGGAAAGTACTTAGTTTGAATGTGCCAAGATGTCACTATTTGTGGGTTATAACTGAATAAATCAAAATGCAGAATTTACCTGTGTCCAAACGACCATAATCTCCATATGCAATGGAAGCATTGTACACTCGGATGCGCATGTTGACCGCACAGTTCACATCCATGTAACTTTGAGAGAACTCAAATATCAGTTGACATTTGTAATATATTAAGGGATCATGTTGCGTGAAATGGGATTTAAGGCCATGAGTGATTCATGGCCATTGAGCCACTGCGGTTTTGGGCTGAAGTTTGTCACACAATGTAGTGTGTGTGATAAGGAACTAAGTTATCGCGTGACCTCTGGTTTACAAATCAGTGTGACAATAACACGTTAACTTGCTCAGAACGCACTGTCCAGTGATTTTGGGGGGATTTTGTCATTTCCAGAGGAGCGTAATGCTGACCCAGGCCTACACAAAAGGGTCCTACAGAATCCAAAGAATAACAGACTAAAATAAGAGACGTAGATTTAATATGATATAGTGTCAGGTTTCACAGGAATTAATGAATTATTGAAATCAGCAGCAAAGCCTTTTCTTTCTGCTCAGTTTGGTTTGCAGGTCACTGTCACTCACAATGTTTATTTATCTTTTTGTTTTCTAGTTTACTATCTCAGAAGTGGCATTTTCTTTAATGGGGTGGTAGTAGGGTCATCTCCAACAATTCCGTGACCGTGGAGAGCGAAGGTACGTTTCTCAGTGGATTTATCATCTATGAAGGTTAAAAAACAAATTTAGCGGGGGTGCCTTTTCTGAAAGTGTGGGCAACTTTTTTTTAGAGCCCTAAATCCAAAATGGCTACCAACGGCCATATTGGAAATTTATCTTTTCAATGGTTTGGCCTACAATGCTGCAAAGTACATAGTTTCTGGGAGTTTTTGGGGTGAGGAATTCATAAATAATGTCCATTTGATGATCTGACCTATTTTTGGTCTTCAAATCCAAGATGGCCACCGATTTTCAGCTCCAAAATGGCAATTTTTCAAAGTTGTCATAGAGCCTTCATATTAGGCTCTATTGAAAGCTCTGCTCATGCTGAGTTCAGTTATAAACAGTGAAACAACAGGTAAGTAGGCTACACAGAGGTTATATCAGAGGTCAAAAAAGGTAAATGTTTGTGGTTGACAAGAAACAAATTTTCTATGGTCACTCATTTCTCATTTACGGTATACCTGAACATCTGCTTTAGGTATTTAAACTGAATTTGCAACTGTACAATGACGACATACTGTAATGGTACTGGGAAGGAAGCGGCACAGAGACACTCTTGAGCCCGTAGGTGTGTTTATTGTGATATGGGGTGTGGGACTACATAAGTGTATGGTGCGGAGACTATGTGTGGCAATTACATGAAGTACGACCAATGGGGTGTTTAACGTTCGCATGTGTAATGTCCATGGAGCAGCTGGGGTCCAGACAGCAAGAGGGAGGGGTCTCGGGGAAGTTGGAGAGGGGGTCTGGCAGGTCCACCTGAATTTCTGTGGAGCAATAGGAACAGGGGTGAGCAATGTAGTGGAGAAATACAGGGCAAGAAAATACAAAAACACTCGAGTAATAGAGAGCTAGACTACCTGAGCTGGAGAGCACACACAGCTACTCTTCATCTGAATCTGTTGATTCTCCACACTCACTCCTCTCATCGTCACTACTCTCATCTGGACAGTCATGGAGGACAGCCAATGGGAGAGGGATGCTCGAACAGGTTGTAATGGAGCTGGCAGTATGCGATAAAGTTAGCTCTTTCTATATGAAGATTTAATGAGTCATCATCAGGTGGCAGAGGGATTGTACTCTTCGTCTTTAGTTTGTGCCACTTGGAAGCTCTGGCCTGTCCGCAGGTAACATCTGCACTCTCAGCATAGATAATGGAGAGGTAAAATGACTTCAGGACCGCAGTAGGCTAAATGAAAAAAAACCTACATATAATAGGAGAGAGTTTAAAATGTGCAATAAAACAATTTTTGAGTAGCCTTTTTATAATTGTATGTATGGCTTATGGTTCTTGTAGAAGTTGTTTACTTTGCATAAAATCAAGCATGCAGGCCTATCAAAAAAGAGATCGGTATAGTAAAAAACGGGGGGAAAGTATTTTTCATGTGCATTATTCTCTGCTTATGTGATAGAGAATACCGTATTCTATAATTTAAGCCATTTGATACATTTTATTGAGCAAGTATTTCATGAGGACAGAAAAGTTGCTGCATAACAGGAATGATAGCCTACATATATCAACATTTACCTTTTTGACCTCTGATATAACCTCTGTGTAGCCTACTTACCTGTTGTTTCACTGTTTATAACTGAACTCAGCATGAGCAGAGCTTTCAATAGAGCCTAATATGAAGGCTCTATGACAACTTTGAAAAATTGCCATTTTGGAGCTGAAAATCGGTGGCCATCTTGGATTTGAAGACCAAAAATAGGTCAGATCATCAAATGGACATTATTTATGAATTCCTCACCCCAAAAACTCCCAGGAACGATGTACTTTGCAGCATTGTAGGCCAAACCATTGAAAAGATAAATTTCCAATATGGCCGTCGGTAGCCATTTTGGATTTAGGGCTCTAAAAAAAGTTGCCCACACCTTCAGAAAAGGCACCCCCGCTAAATTTGTTTTTTAACCTTCATAGATGATAAATCCACTGAGAAACGTACCTTCGCTCTCCACGGTCACGGAATTGTTGGAGATGACCCTACTATGGGGATTCCGATATTTTTGCTGTTTTTATCTCGAAGAAGAGCACATCCAACAGATAAGACACCAATGTAATGCACAGCTGTAAAACCCACCCTGTGTTTCCCTTGCAGGAGATCAAGTTAAAATTAAAGGCAAAGATGGCAACAATCAAGATGCCCATTTCCTCAAATCCAGCCCGAGTTTAAGGTAAGAAAAATCTATTTAGGGTTTCTTTGTTGAAAGAGCCTGGACTGAGTGATGGTTAATATTGAATAGTTGAGCAGTCAGTGCTTTTCATACACACTTTTGATCCCAAACCCGTTCTAATCATTTTGCAACCTTTGGGTTTCCAGTTGGTAGTTTGTTTGTCATGCTGTGGTCATATACTGTAGTCATATACTGCACTGTGGTCATATACGGTGGTCATATACACTGCCTGGCCAAAAAAAAAGTCGCTGTTGCACCCGTCATGCATAGTGCCCACTGTACAAGCCTCTGGAGGCAGTGTTATGATCTGGGGTTGCTTCAATTGGTCAGGTCTAGGCTCAGCAATGTTATGCAGCAATAAAATGAAGTCAGCGTACCTGAATGTACTGAATGACCAGGTTATCCCATCAATGGGCATATTCCAGGACGACAATGCCAAGATTCATCGGGCTCAAATTGTGAGAGTGGTTCAGGGAGCATGAGGAATCATTTTCACACATGAATTGGCCACCAGAGTCCTGACCTTAACCCCATTGAAAGTCTTTGGGATGTGCTGGAGAAGACTTTACGGAGTGGTTTGACTCTCCCGTTGTCAATACAAGATCTCGGCCAAAAAATGAATGCAACTCTGGACGGAAATAAACGGTGTGACATTGCATAAGGTTGTCGAAGCAATGCCACGACGAATGCGCGCCATAATCAAAGCTAAAGGCGGTCCAACGAAATATTAGAGTGTGTGACTTTTTTTTGGCCAGGCAGTGTAATGTGGTCATAGAGCCTGGAATGACGGCAGAATGTGGTCGTAGTTTCACATTTTCAGCCCATCGAAGGTCCTCTCTCTGAAACTCTGGCCAAGCCTGAGGATTATGGGCTGTGATCTCCATGGTGACAAGAGCTTCCTGTCTCTCTTCCATGGACGTAGATCCTGGAGGGGGGTGGGCATTGGGAAAACACCAAATGTCCCCCCCCCCCAATATTATCATGTTGTATTGGGTGGTACCGTTAGTGTCCCCCCTGCAAAAAAATCCTAATTAAAATTTCCTGTTTGTTTTCCCCGCAAAGTTGAAATGAGATTTACGTCCCGTCTCTCTCTCTCCCTTTGGCAGGAGGCGGTTCAGACACCCCCACGGGGGCTCTGACAGGAGGAACGGTGCGGACAGGGACCCCCCGCCCCTGGTGAGTGACAGGGGCTGCCGAACGGGAAGCCCCGCCTTGCAGCACCTGGGCAAGACCAGCAGCTCGGAGTGGAACAGCTCGGACGACCTGGCGGGCCCGTACTCCGAGCAGGAGGACAGCGCTTACCGCTCCAGCAACAGCGAAACTGCCCCGCCCGAGTCCCCCGCCCCGCCCGAGTCCCCCGCCCCGCCTGAATCGCCCGCGCCACTCCGACACCCCCAGAACGAGCCCCCCCAGCCCGCGCCCCTGCCTCCCGCCAAATACGCGCACAGGCACGCCGCAGAGAGCCGGACCGCCTTCCGCCCAAGACTGCTCCAAGAGCCCTCCCAAACCAGCCCCCCGCCCTTCCCCAAAATTGGCCCCGTCCAACGCCGCCCGCAGCCCACACCGTCCTGCACAAACGGTCGGACTGCTCGGCGGGGCACCCGCTATCGCCTGACCCCGGTGGCCGGACCGGCCCCTCCCACCACGGGAGGAGCGACTCGTCCGCCAGCGAGTCGAGCGACAGGTACCCCAGCCCCAGCCCCGAGCCGGCGGGCCCCAGGGAGGGCGTGGCGCTGACCACCTACTTCACCGTGGACAACTGCATGACCGACACGTACCGGCTCAAGTACCACCACCAGCGGGTGGCGCCAGATCACAGGGACCGGGAGTGGGGGGACCACAGAGACACCAGCCACGCGGCGCCCCCAGAGTCAGAGCACCCCAAACCCAGGCCTGAATCAGGTACTCTCCGCACACTCATCGTGGGACTGTAAATTATTTACCAAGAAAATGCATGTTTTACAGTAAACCTACTGTAGGCTTGTCCTTTTAAAATTGCTAGGAGGCAGCAATTCTGTCGTTGAGCCTTTAACATTTAATGTGAATGAGGTGTCAGCGGTTTGCCGTATTTTTTCCTTGTCATTCTAATGTGCGTTGTGTGCTTGTTTTCAGGCTATTCTAAACCCACTGCAAAGTGGAATCCAGTGACTCCAAGAGGCCTGGATGAACGTGGGTTTTTGTGATGCATTCTGCGGTCTGGTAGGTCATGTGAGTGTGGAGAGATGCACGCGCAGCCCATGGAGATCTTTGTTAAAGTCGTTTATTTTGCCTTGCTTATTTATTCCATGTACTGATAATTATAATCTTCTTTCTGAAGTGAACATTAAAAGGAGTTTTCTACCGTTGTAGGTATATTACAATTGCAATGTTAAAATTTCTTAAAATGTAATTATTTGATTTGTATTCTTTATATTTAAGTGCATTTTAAAAGGTAACTAATGAGACATACCTGTACCATACTGTGGCTAAATTTTGTATAACCTTTCTACTTCTTCGAGGTGTCATATGGAAGATTGAGTTTTTAACTGGATAACAGAAGTGGATTTTCCTTCGAAAAAGGATCCGTCCTTCACCTCATTAAATTGAGGACAACTAAACTCAAAAAAATAAACTTGCAGATTTATTAACTACCTAGAGACTGTGAAGTAACTTCCTACTTCCATTTCATTTTGAGGACATTTTAGGTTGTGCCACCAGGGGGCAGGCTTTTGTTGTGGTTTTTGCACAGGGGTATAGCCAGATATAAAACAAAAGCCATTATTTTATTATTTTTATTTGTCTGGAAAACAATGTAAACAAATGACTATGGGTCCTGGTGGTAACCTGTAAAATAAGTGTAAAATGACCCTTTAAACTGCACTTTCTCATAGATTTTTAAAAAGCTGATAATTTATGAAATATGAAGGTTTACTCAAGCTCATTGTAGCATTAACGCACTCATGGACAACTCAACTTTTCCAGATAATAAAATGTAAATTTTTGCATAGCATAAAAAGTCAGGGATTTTCTCCCACTCAAAGATGAGTACGGCAATTTGTTTCAATACCTGGTATTTAATAGTTGTAGCATGTATTGAATTCCTGATTTGTTAGTGTATACAAGTGGTTATTTTTTTATTTCTGACTATTATGCGAGACCTCTAAAAATGACATGGGGAAGGAGATGTGTCTTTGAAGCAACTAAAAATGACTGTCGTCTACTTCACTCTACTGTCTACTCTATGCCATACGGTGTATGGCTGTAGTTTGCCATGCAGTGAAGACTACATAAACCCAGAAAATAATTTAAACAAGCATGTTTTCTGACTTTAGCAAACTTGTAGAAAGGAATAGCTTCTTAGCCAGACAATCAGGTTTGAAGGTGGCCGTCTCTGGAGAGATTTGGCATTCCTTTTCCCGCAGGATTGAATCTGACTCTTTTTGTGTAGTGGAAAAACGGTCATGTTTTTCCAGCCCAACTCTTCCTTGCTTCTTTGCCTTTAATGCATGATAAATTTTCATTCTCTTTCGGTCTTCTTTAAGTATGCATCCCGAGACCAAGTCTAACATTTAGGTCAACTGCACTTTTTAACCAGTTTGATTCCCAATCAGAATCACCAACTGAGCAGGATTTATTGATAAGGTATTATATTGCACACAGACTCCAGTGCATTTTTCATTTTGTATGCACACCCAACAGGAACAACTGAAATGTTGCTGGAGTAGATTGAAGTGATATCAGTTATATTACCAAAATAAAAATATATAAATATTGGCCAACAACTCCTTGGGGTTGAAAACGGCTTACTTAACAAAAAGATGCTGGCACAATTCAGACCCCAGGTTCTTCCTCAAGAGTGGTGAACAGGCTAAAGCACCAGGCAGGTGTATAGCATAATCAAAGGACGGTCAAGAGCATGCAAGGAGCAAATCCCAGTGAAGACAGAATACAATGGTTAAATTGTGGGCAGACAATTAAGTAATTCAGTTTGGTAATAGTAATAGTCTTCCGATTCAGTAATATGAAATAAATTATGTAACTTCAATCAAAAATAATGTGACATCAATTATGTCTTAAATGCCAGAAGTAACAGTATTCGGCGAGAGAGATTAGATTTCCGTCATTTTTTTCACAAACTCTCCAGTCCTGTTTCACTTTAAATTATTTTCCACCATGGAGAAAAATTTGGGGATTTTTGACTTGTTGCCATTGCTTTTTTCCTTTTTTGGTTGCATGGATATTTTTGTATATATGCTCAGCAGGTGCTGCTGTGGTGCCTTCTTCCATGTAAAATACATGTCATGATTTGTCTGATGGTAAATAAAAAAAATACATATGTATATATTTTGGAAATACTTTTGTAAAATTTATTTTGTTTAATAAACTTCATTATTCAAACACCAGGTTTTTTTTGTTTGTTTCCTTTCTGCACTACAAACAGAGGTCTTGGTTAACGTCAAGTAATATACAAAGTTGCTGTAGCTAGCTTGAAAAACAAACAACAAAAAAAATAGCTAGTTAAATAAAGAACTACTTATGCCAATCAAGTTTGTTATACGACTTGTGACTTCTCGAGGCATTTTCTCAGTATAATGCGCAGGCGCAGCTCTTAATTAGCAGCCATTTATGTTCCACGCGCACCGTCAGCTGACGTTGTCGACCGTTACAAGACGACTAAAATGTTTGTATGTTGGCGAATGTACCCCTTGTTGAAAACAGCCCTGATCGTTTGTAAAACCCTCTTGCTGCGCTAAAAGGTGGAAAGAATTTCAAAAATTCCCTAAAGTTGGTCAGGTCCGTTTACCCAGAACTGAATTCCTGGTTTCGCCACTGATTTTGGAAATCGGAACACATACCAGGTAATTTAAGCCCAAACTGTGGATGGTTCAATAAGTTACCGTGGCTACCATGGACAATGTCTCTCCGCATTAACTGTATGGTCATTATTTAGTACAGCAGGTTCTTAGCTTCAAATGAATCTTATGCCGACATTCCGTTAATTTAATATGAATAACGTTGCTGTAATCAAATCTATAAGGTAGTGAAACGCATTGAAAAGAGCAGCCTTGGAAGTAACGTTAAGCAAGTCTCACACATTTCGGGAACGGGCAGGTTTAGAAAATCCTTTTATTCATTTTAGTTGAACACTTTCATGAATCAAAACACGAAAGTAACACTGCGGAGCAATTAAAAACGTGCAAAAAACGATAGAGGCAAGTTCATACGGTTATTGCGCATACAACTTTTTCGGATAAATATGAATTTAGGTTTAACATTTACGAGCTCGCTCCGTCCCAAAATACTACAATTTACACGATACAATTTAGCATTGTAGGCACATTCGGCGTTTAATAAATGAGAAACTGAACCAACTGAAAATAACCACACAATTCAGCTGGGAATAACTGGTTAAAACAAACTCCAGGGAAGAAGTCTGAAAGAGAAAATAAAACGTCATTAGCTAGGTAACTTGTGCGACGAGTAACAGTAAACACAGAGCACGAGTATAATTTATAAAATAGATTTCAAAAATATTTGGTGGGTGTAAATAATTTACTTACCGTCACTTGATCAGTCTATGTCCCAGACATACTTTTCAAACCAGGCGTTTCCCCCGATTCACCGTCGCAGTTCTCGATCGGTCCCTCGCATGCAGTCATCTAGCTCGAATTGGCTATTGATTGGGAGATGGAAAGGTACATAAATATTAAAAAAAGGTAAACTGAAACATTTCCGAGCTAAAAATGTATATTTAACATAAGTTACCACTTGTTTTCGTTCATTCACACGGTTACCAAGCAAGCTGCATGTGTGTTGTCACGTACGTTACAACACTCGGAAGAATACGGAATATGTTTATCTCGCTACTTACTGTAAGTTTGGAACAGCAGTATAAAACAGGAAAAATGTTTTAGGGCACTACAAAATACATCACAAGGAAAAAGGTGATGTCAAAGACGACAAACACCCAAAAGTCAAACCAGTACGAGTGTTTAGGTAAATTTACTAATGCCCCTTTCTTTTCATTTCCCACCTCCGATTCCATGTTGGAAGCAAAATGTCAGATAAAGGGCACTTCCTGCTTCTAAGTCAGTTGTGAAATCCAATCAAGATTCTGTAAGACTAGGAAGTCCCGCCTACATTTGTAGTTTCTCTTATTCCATTGGTCATTTCTTTCCGATATTCACAGGAAATCACGCACATCAATACGATTAGTTCTGTGCTGCGCACTCCGTATTATACCGATACCGCCCAGTGGTCACAACTGCAACGTGCCATTGCATAAACTTCCTCGCCCTGTTGAAAAATGACCATCTTAGATTTACGTGGGTTCAGGCCAAAGGTTCTGGTTGAATATTTAATGTTTAAATACTATTAGGTCTGTATTTTGTCTGCTAACACTCAATAGTGTTTTCTAATTTTGTAAAAGGCAGGACTTATGGCTAACAACATAACCATGTGCATTACAAGTTGATAGCAGTTATACATTCAGGTCCATAAGTATTTGGACAGTGACACAATGTTTGTTGTTTTGGCTCTGTATTCCAGCACATTGGATTTTAAATGGAACAGTGACTATGAGGTTAAAGTGCAGACTTTCAGCTTTAATTTGAGGGTTTTTACATCCATATCGGGTGAACAGTGTAGCAATTGTAGCCATTTTTATACATAGGCCCCCCCTATTTTAGGGGACCAAAAGTAATTAGACAATTTAACATAAACTTTAATAAAGTTATCATATTTAATATTTGGTTGCATATCCTTTGCATGTCATGACTTCCTGATGTCTGTGACTCAACAACATCAAAAGACTCTTGATATCTTATTTTCAGGTACTCATACAAGCGATACTGTAATCTCTCTGTATTTGAATGGATCTCAATGGGAATTGGGGGGGTGGGACTAGATTAAACTGTAAATTACACGGGAATAGTATGGAACACATGGTTGGCTAAATGGCTGTAAATCGTCAAGGGTCTGAGGTATCAGACTAGCCTCAAACCATCACTCTGCTGCCAGATATGCAGTAGATATGAATGGATCACTTTAAGCCTTGTTTCTCCTGACTTATTTTCCCTTTGAACTCTATGGAAATTTTAGTCAGGAGAAACAACCCTTAAAGTGATCCATTCATATCTACTGCATATCTGGCAGCAGAGTGATGGTTTGAGGCTCATTTGATACCTCAGACACTTGATGACCTACAGCCATTTAACCAACCATGTGTTCCATACTATTCTCATGTAATTTACAGCTTAATCTAGTCCCACCCCCCAATTCCCATAGAGATCCATTCAAATGCAATGAGATTATAGTATCGCTTGTAAGAGTACCTTAAAATAAGATATCAAGAGTCTTTTGATGCCGTTGGGTCACAGACATCAGGAAGTCATGACATGCAAAGGATATGCAACCAAATATTAAATATTATAACTTTATTAAAGTTTGTGTTAATTTGTCCAATTATTTTTGGTTCCCTAAAATGGGGGGGACTAAATGGCTACAATTTCTACACCATTCACTGGATATGGACGGTTCCCTTTAGAATCACTGTTCCACTTAAAATGCAATGTGCTGGAGTACAGAGCCAAAACAACAAAAATTGTGTCACTGTCCAAATACTTATGGACCTGACTGTATGTCACACATAGATCAGTTAAGGTGGCATGATAGAGCGCATGGAACTCAGACGTACTTCAGTGTGATAAATAGCATGATAAAATTCAAGCTGCACACAGTTATAACGCCAACAGAAAAATGTGACCCATACCGTAAGAGAACCACCAGAACCCTTTACTGTTGGACTAATCTCCTGTTTCCAATTTGTAAACTCATTGCTACATAATTTGGTAAGGGTAAGTTCCCACTTTTAAAATTTACTAATTACAACTTAGTCATGTGGCATATGCTTTTATCCAAAGCAAATAACAAAATGTCAGTTATAATCTGGCTGCATAAATGTTGTTGGATGCTCTTTGAAAAGTTGTCTTTGAATGAATTGCCATCATTTGAATTTCACCTCACCGTAATGTAAATATGGGATACCACAAAGAGTATTTCGGGTAGAAGAACGAACCACTGTGACTGGACTTAGCCACTGGATTTCAGACAACACAAAACAAACAGGCAAAGTTACTGACGCTTGGGAAGTGGCTTTATTGTTTCATAAATATCTAAACGTGTGCAGTGCTGCACATGTGGAGCTAAGCTTTAAACGGTAGGCCCGCATGATGGTACACAGTACAGGAAGTTTTGATGATTCTTATAAACAAGAGATGTTATTCATGCAGGTCTGCAGTAAGGAGGAAGTGCAGTGGGTCCAACGTCCTGTTTGGAACTTCAGACTTGAGCAGAACTGCAAAGTTTCAGGTAATCTCAAATCTCTTAATGTTTGGCATCTTTTTTCTGTTTGTGTGGTTGTTAATGGCAGGATCACTGGTAGTTCCCTAACACCGCTTGAAAATCCTCTTGGCCTGGACTCCGTCATAGTCGTAGGACTGAAGTGAAGAACACAAATATCTCAAATACAGAATGACTGTCCGCCTGGTCTTAAACTGCATGTTTCTGCTTTGTATATGCTTTATATGAACTGAAAATATTTCAAACTTAAAATTATACAGTAGTGGTCAGGATTTACAATGAACTTGCCTTCTCTGTCAGAAAAAGTCAGATTGACCACAGATTGATATTTTCTATATTAGGCAGAGATCTTCACAGGGTCAAGTTGCAGAAATGACATTCAGGTAGCCTAATCGCTGTTTCATTTCTATGGGGTCAAACCTATCAGGCTATAAATGAGATGTTCACGACACTTATTAGTTGTGACCCACCTGTACCAGCTCATCACCAGAAATGTTCCTGGTTGTAAGCAGTTCTTTTCCGTTATCCTTCCGTGCGAATTTCCCGTTGAGCGTTTCGCCTTCCAGCGTCCAGGAACCCTGGGTTTGACCACATTTGCACACAGTTTAGCCCAGTTGGGCCTGGACAAATTTCATACGTATTTTCATTCATTAAAAAGTGAGCATTAAACAGAAAAGTTTGATAAAGGGGCAAAGCTTGGCACCACTGATAAACAATACAATGTGTAAAAATCTGTGTTGTTTTGCGTAACTGGTGAGAACAACATTTTTGACAGTTTTCAAAAGATGCCAAAACTAAGGTTTATAGCAGTAAAATATAGCATTTTATTAAAAAAAACAAACATAAGGATACAATAATGTGATAAAATAATTACAATGAATAAAGGGCTTAAATTATTAAAGCAGTTTAACATTTCTCAATGTTACAAAGAGCATAATATGTTGATATTGAACAGTTACGTTCAAAGAGATGAATTAGTGTGAAACGCAGATTAACAAGTAACAAGTGAAATGGGGAAAAAAAGCAAGTTCCAAACTAAGATAACCACCAACAAAGTAATCCTAATGGAGTAAATTAAATGCCACCTAGAAGTGTTCCCTGGATAACGTAAACCCAGGGACAGTGTGCGGTTATCCATGCACCCTTGGGAGGGCTACCTACTTGGTGCGAGAATTTGCTACATCCAATCAAATCACTCCCCCTAGTTTAATTTTCTGATATGAAGTTGCATGCCGGTATATGAATGAGATGCACAAAAGCAAGATCAGATATGAGCCGTTTTTAACGGAGAACGTCCGCTGATGCTAATGTGAGCCAACGTGCTAACGAAGAGCGTTGCGAAGAACGCTAAAAAGAGATGCAAGAAGGGCGTTACGAAGAGCATCAACTCACGTGCAGCTCGGTGCCGTCGGCCAGGCTGTAGTCGAAGTTGACGCCCAGGGTGAAGTTGATCTCCAGCGTGCGGAAGGTGCTGCTCTCCTTCAACAGGAATTTGTCTCCGGTCTGTTCGATGGTGACCTTCAGGCTGTCGTGAGCGGCCAGTTTCCGCTTCACCATGTTGATGCCTGTTGAAGAGAGGCGTTGAACAAGAGTGGTCTCGGAGGCTACCCATCACACGTGCTGACGCGTCGCTCAAATACGACCTGAACGCAACGTCATTAAGGTTCATTTGCAAGCAGTGCTTACTGTAAGCACACCTTCATTCCATTGTGATGTCACAGTCATTTTAAATTTACATTTAAAAGTATGACGGTTGAACTATATGACTTTTTGCAGCAGCGCAATGGCCACTATCCTCTTGGTGTTTTCGTATGCTTTGGCCTTTCTAAATAACATCTGTTCTCTGTGAAGTCAGCTGTGAGAATGCTGCTCTCCCATACCACTCTAGTCCTGCTCACAAGGCCCCCTCTTACCCATTTGCTCCATGAATTTCTCATAGTTCTCGCTTCGGTCCACTTTCCAGGTCCCGTTGAACGCCATGGTTTTGCCGGTGTGTGCGTGTGTGCGTGTAGTGCGGAGTGCCCGCTCTGGACCCGGTGCCCGGCCTTTTTAACCGCGCTCGTTGTTAACGCAATCTCTTATCTGTGCTGATGTGGCCGCTTAAAGCTCACGCCGAATAAATCCGCCCCTTCAAGGCTGTAGGGAAGTGCGCCAAAAATAAGAGCGTCTCTCAATGTAGTATGTTTCTGGCAGTGCCTCAGCCGTGCACAATGCAAATTAATTGTCATTCAACACGGCGTAATTCCTTTCCTTGTGTTGCACCAATTCCTTTGGGCCACTTCTGTTTACTGAGGGCAGGTCTGACAGGAGTGCTTTAGCAAACCATTCTGTTGTGTAAACATGGGCTCCATTACTGGCCGGTGTTTAGGCTGGAAAGGCTCTGTCACTCATGTTTTGTATTGAACGATAAAGCACTTGCAATGTATACAAAAGGGGAGTTTACGCACAATTAAGCAACGTTTTGGCACTGAAACCAGATTTCTTTCTTCACATTTAGGTTATACGTGATACTGGAACTTAGTTGTTGGCTAAATGGCTGTAAGTCATCAAGGGTCTGCGGTATCAAACGAGCCTTCACTCTGCTGCCAGATATGCAGTAGATATGGATGGATCACTTGAAGGGTTGTTTCTCCTGACTTATTTTTCCATAGAGTTCAATAGGGTCAGGAGAAACAACCCTTAAAGTGATCCATGCATATCTACTGCATATCTGGCAGTAGAGTAACGCTTTGAGGCTCGTTTAACACCTCAGACCCTTGATGAATTACAGCCATTTAGCCGACCATGGGTTCCATACTATTCCCGTGTAAATTACAGCTTGATCTAGTCCCACCCCCCAATTCCCATAGAGATCCATTCAAATGCAGAGAGGTTATAGTATCACTTGTAAGAGTACATGAAAATAAGATATCAAGAGTCTTTTGATATCCTTTTATACCCAGTCATGATAGCATCACCTGTTTACCTGTGGAATATTCCAAACAGGTGTTTTTTGTTTTTAAATTCCCAGTTATTTTTTTTGCCCCTGTCTCACCTTTTTTGGAACGTGTTGCAGGTATCAAATTCAGAATTAGCGTATATTAACAAAAATCAATAAAGTTCATCAGGTAAAACATTAAATATCTTTTCATTGTACTGTTTTCAATTAAATATATGTAATAGAAAATTTACAAATCACTGCTTTCTGCTTTTATGTGCATTTTACATACTGTCCCAACTTTTTTGGAATTGGGGTTTGTATTAATATGCAACATACTTTTTAAACAAATAAAATAAATTAAAACTGGTTGAAACCGATAAACAGTTTAAAGGTAGGATTTTTAGTGCTCTTGTTTCTAGCTCATCAGTCACCTCGAATGTGAAGTCAAATTCGAGACCTTCTGACCTCACGACTTGGCTGATGCCATTTTTACTATGTATTTTTTTTATTGTTATTATTTTATCTGTAATTTAACCTTAATAGTGCCACTCCACTACATCACTTATGAACTTTGGAGTTATCAGGCCATACTGAAATGCGTTTAAAGGAGGCCGCTACCTTTGAACCACACCTTCCTATTCCCTTTGCTGTCACTCAGAGGAAGCTGTCATGTCGTACATTTCTTTACAGTGCATATTGTATGCAGAACAGTCTTAAAACGCTATATGCAATACACGTGACATAATGTCAGGCGTCAGTGAGACAATCTGATCACAGATAGAACGGCAGAGTAGTTTACAGCGTGAAGAGAGAAAATATTCGTCTTTAAGTAAAAGTTACAGAAGGTAGTTAACCTTACTGACTCTGCAAAGACAAGGCTTGTCACCCAGTGGCAATGATGTAATTGCTTTTGACACTGGTAGACAGTCATTAACATAGTCTGGGGGAAATTGGGTATTGCCCTTGAAGGCCTCTATTATTATGTTGGTTCATTGTCGTATTTAAATTAGGTCACAATAGTCTATATTGCATTCTGTGTTTAGAAGGATTGATTTGCATTTGGGTAAAAACACATTTTTCATAAATATCTAAATCTTTAGTTTAGCATTTGGATAAAGGATTATATCACAATACTTTTTAAAATGTTGTGAAGTATTTGGTTTAAGGAGAGGGTGGGTTTTCTTGCATTTACTGTGTAGAGAATGGGAGAAATGGGTGATATTTATTGTTTAGGATGTAATGATGTCCTTATAGATGATTTAACCCAGTTCTTCATTTTTAAAGGGAAAACAAAAAAAGGCAGTTTGGAGCAAACATTCTAGATTTATGATTTATAATTTACTAATTGACTTATGGGCAGCGCCTATATTTTAAGACATGATCATAGACCATCATGTATTTTGAATTGAGCTGCATGCAGTAAATTGTAAAGGCACAGAGTGTTGGTCCATGGGAAACAAAAGCAATGGAAAGAGCTTAATTGAGCTTTTAAAAAGCATGTTTTAACCTGCCACGTGGGCACCGTGCTTGATTTGTGCTTCGTACATGCAACTAAACTTTCTATGTCATTGAATGCTTCACTGTTCAAAGAAAAGTGCAGATAACTGAAGGAATATCTTCCGACATCAGATCTGATAAGGTTGATTATTGTAGGGCTAACTACCATTGTGTTTTAGGGAGTGCTCTCTGCTGACCTTTGAGCTCCAGTCCTCTCCTACAGGTCCCACTATATTGACAGGACACAGTGGATTTAATTTGTTTATATTAATTTATTCATTTTGCACATAAGAGAAGGTAAAAAGCATTTAAGTAACTCATTCAAAATGATGTACGTGACATGATCAAATAGTTACGCTTGAGGGTCCATAACCACGATAAACAGTAGTGAAAAAATAGTAAAAAGAGAGTGAGAGGGAGAATGAAAGAGAGCGAAACATAAGCACATATGCACTGTATATATGTAGGCTATATTAAACACATATGCACTGTATATATGTAGGCTATATTAAACACATATGCACTGTATATATGTAGGCTATATTAAACACATATGCACTGTATATATGTAGGCTATATTAAACACATATGCACTGTATATATGTAGGCTATATTAAACACATATGCACTGTATATATGTAGGCTATATTAAACACATATGCACTATATGTAGGCTATATTAAACACATATGCACTGTATATATGTAGGCTATATTAAACACATATGCACTGTATATATGTAGGCTATATTAAACACATATGCACTGTATATATGTAGGCTATATTAAACACATATGCACTGTATATATGTAGGCTATATTAAACACATATGCACTGTATATATGTAGGCTATATACATATCGTTTCAACAGTGAAAATACACATGAGGTGCAACATTGTGACTGTACGTAAAATAAACAACATTGGCAACAATGATTTAAACAATAATTTAAAAATGTACAGTGTAGTACAATTTCCCGCAAGATATTTTACAGTGTTCAATAACCGAGTGGCTCGGTAGTCAATAGAAAATTGACCCAGATTGCTATTAAAAAAAGGAAGTTACTTGTAAATCATTGGATTTTCAGGTGAAAAAAACAATGAAGCTGAAGATTGATTCATGTATAACTGCTAATCTGAGCTGGGAGCGTATGGAAAAAGAGACGGACACCATTCAGTTGTGGAATACCTTATCTGTTACACACATCAATATATATTTCACTACTTTATTTTTATAGGTTGTTCAAAAGATAAGAGGCAGTTGAGAAATCCTTTCAATGAACCTAATTATCTAAGCCAGATGATAAACAGTTCGTTTAAGTTCAAATTTCAAAAGTCATTGACTGTGATGGCCAGCCTTTCCTCGATAAACTGCTTTACTCGATGCAGTAAAAGCCATGGCTGTGTTTATTTGGCCAAGTTCTTTGGTAGCCCTATGTGTACAGTACACACAATAAACCACACGTACAGAACAGGTATGTTCAGTATTATTGTTATTATTTAATGTGAACTCCTGGGTGAAGCTACAGATGAGTCCCTTGTTCCTTTTGAAGAAGGCTCAGTAGTGTGCTTTCAGTATTGATGTCTGAGCCAAGTCAGATAATAACTGTGATGACAAAATGTTCAGAGAAAAGTCCAAAACGCGCAGATCCAATGTCAGGAGATTATTATAGCTGCAATTTATAGAATTCTATTAGTCGTATTATTTCCAAATCCACAAAGTTAACTTTTGTGCAGAGCTTCATGCAATGAACACTTCACTACAACCATGGTTGTTTCTTTATTCCAGAAATTTAGTGTCACGTAAGCTTTTTATTGCTGAGTGGCTACGGTTGTACTTCAGACTCAGAGATTTATAGCTTTTAATCTAAATCAAATCAAATTATTTCTGTTGTGCATTTCGCAAAACATTTTGCCGCAATATCCCCCATAAAAAGTGCACCAAGGCAAGCCTAGTGGCAGTGGCAAGGGAACACTCCCTGTATTTGCTTGTAAAATATTTCTTCCGTGCACATTTCTGATGTCTCGCATGTTTAAGAAATGATGTTGAGGAGTTATGTTTGTGGTGGTAGGGGGGGCTAAGAACAGGGAGCCTGTCAGCCCTGTAAATCACTGGAGCGACTAACATTCAAAGTGACCAGAGGTGACGTTATGACTCATTGCCTCAGTGCGAGTGGGCTCCTGGACGTTGAACAGAACATTGCCATTGACCTACCGTAGGGCGACGTTGTTTACAACATTTACGACACGGGGGAAAGGTCTCCACCTAAAACTTCAGTATTAGCCGTACCCCGCAAAAGGGCGTCCTGGCAACCTTATGCCGACAGCAATCATGCCCCCGTGTGTGCTGTAATCTTATGACTGCTTGATTTTGGAGATAGCATGCTATCTGAGATCCCACTGTTTTGAAGGGTCAGCTCTTACTGTGAATATAGGAAATGACAGCAAAGTTAATTAACTTTTAACATCTTTGTTGAGAATGGAAGATTAGCTATACAATGCTGTCTGTGCTGCGCAGAGATCCATTTTATAGCACCTGGCTCGAGTCACAGAAAGAAATCTGGTTAAATACCTTGTCAAGTATAAGTAAGTCAAACAGAAAGCTTACTTCAGTAAGCCAAACATTTGCTTTAACGCAAAGGGCATCTTTCAGTTATGCAATACTTTACTATGCAGATTGGCATTCAAAAGTAAAATGTTGACCGAGGCTTTTGTGTGTTTGCGCAGAATGCGAACAAAACGGACAGAATCTAGAGGTGGTGAACATTCAGTAAACGAGAGCATGGCCACGTCTGCCTCTCAGTACCTGATCCTTTACACCCACACCTCTTTCCCACAATGTGCTCTTCAAGATTTTCATAGATTTTACCTCTCCCACAAGATTGCTTTTAAGTCAAATGTGGTCTACAATTTGGTTTAGCAAACAGTTCACATTGTTAAACAAAATATTTTTAATCTTTATAGTCAAAGGTTTTCCCTTTTCTCCTTTTTCACCTATTTATGTTGCGCTGCTCAAAGGTAAATGTATCCTTCAGTATCCCTCTGTTTTTCTCTCTCTCTCTCCTTCTCTGTGTGTCTCTCTTTTTCTCTCTTTCTCTGAGTGGTAGTGTGTGTGTGTGTGTGTGTGTCTCTCTCTCTTTCTGAGCGTGTGTGTGTGCGTCTCACGCTCTGTGTTTGCGAGTGTGTGTGTGTGTACGTGTGTCTCACGCTCTGTGTTTGCGAGTGTGTGTGTGTGTCTCTTGCTCTGAGCATGTGTGTGTGTGCATCTCACGCTCTGTGTTTGCGTGTGTGTGTGTGTGTGTGTGTGTGCGTGCGCGTGCGTCTCACGCTCTGTGTTTGCGAGTGTGTGTGTGTGTGTGTCTCTTGCTCTGAGCATGTGTGTGTGTGCATCTCACGCTCTGTGTTTGCGAGTGTGTGTGTGTGTGTGCGTGCGTCTCACGCTCTGTGTTTGCGAGTGTGTGTGTGTGTGTGTGTGTGTGTCTCTCGCTCTGAGCATGTGTGTATGTGCGTCTCACGCTCTGTGTTTGCGAGTGTGTGTGTGTGTGTGTGTGTGTGCGCGTGCGTCTCACGCTCTGTGTTTGCGAGTGTGTGTGTGTGTCTCTCGCTCTGAGCGTGTGTGTATGTGCGTCTCACGCTCTGTGTTTGCGAGTGTGTGTGTGTCTCTCGCTCTGAGCGTGTGTGTATGTGCGTCTCACGCTCTGTGTTTGCGAGTGTGTGTGTGTCTCTCGCTCTGAGCGTGTGTGTATGTGCGTCTCACGCTCTGTGTTTGCGAGTGTGTGTGTATGTCTCTTGCTCTGAGCATGTGTGTATGTGCGTCTCACGCTCTGTGTTTGCGAGTGTGTGTGTGTGTGTGTCTCTCTCTGTGAGTGAAAAGGAAACGTAGTTTCACACAGTTTCCTCCGTCACCGTTTCCTCTCTCACCTTGTATCTCTTTAATGTTTTGCCTTAGATGGGATACCAAGATGTTATAGGCAGATGAATATAAGAACATAAATATTAATGTATTTATTAAAGAAAAACAAAATGCATATATACTTTATTTAAGTATTTAATTTCAAATATATATTTAATACATTAAGTGTTTGCTACATACATTAACATTATTATGTAATAGATAATAAACTGATAATCATAATATAATATATTATAATAATAGAAATGTAATTGGCCTACCATACATTTTGCATGAATTTACCATAGATTTTTCAAACTTTCTGTATCAATTCCTGTGCATTTTTATAGTTTAAATATAAGGCTTATGTATGTTATATAATATTTATAATACATGTCTTTGCTTCACTTCTTTATCTGGATAACAGATGGTGCAACTATTGTATTCATAGTTCTTATTGCAATGGGCTATTTTGTATGAATAAAAAAATCTTGTGTGAAAAATTAAACAGGAAAACCTATGATGTCTGTGTTGTAGGGTGTGTGTGTGTGTGTGTGTGTGTGTGTGTGTGTGGGGGGGGGGGGGGGTGGTAGGTGTTTCTGCTGCAAAGAAGGTAAGCAGAAAAAGGTGAAAATCTTTGTTCAGGTGACTCTGAAGATGTTGGATCTCCTGCGTTGGGTACAACATAAATATGTATAAATCTCATTTTATCTGCGTGTCCTCCGTGTAAATCCCACATGGTCCTCCAAACAAGATGCGTATGAATAATTTCTGTTTGTTCACATTATGCTGTATTACAGCTTCAGGGCTCTGTGGGAGTTTAAAAAGTATTAGAGATTAAAATGACAAATAGTGCACTTCTGGTCTTTGTGTAAACCGTAGTTCTGAATCAACACTGCCACCTTGGGTTTCTCTGTGGGCTCAGAGATAACAGGGCCATGGTATATACTTGCATTAATCCAAATCATTAATTTCACAAAACCCAGATAGGTGTGGATTTCTATAATAAAAACTGTTCATATTATCTTGGAGTAAATTGAACTTTCACTTTGTCTGCACACTAACTGCTCTACCAGAAGTCATTTTAGTTTTCATGATTTCTTCCATATTACATTCGGCATAAAATCATAATTCCTGAATTAAGTAACAATCCGTTTATCAAAAGCTGCTGTCTAGTCATGAACTATACAAATGAAGTTAAAAAATGAAAATGATTCTAAAAGAGTAACTACATCCACTGTCTCAGCCTGTCCTCCTACTACACAATTTTGAAAAATACTTTGTGGGGTGAGCGAGGGAGAGGGGTGGGGGCGGAGGAGCAGTGTCCATCATTATTTGCATAAATTAACGTAAATTGTACAAATGATTTTGTATAACTCGGATCAAACTGTCAAACTAGATGTTGCACATCAAATATGAATCAAGATTCAGCAACTGCATGGCCTATTTCTCACCTCAAATATTTTCAGAAACATATTTTACTGGACTATTTAGGTGGAATAAGAGAGTTGAACAGGATGCCATGTTGTTCCGGTTTAAAAACGTGGAGCCGAAACAAAAGTAACGTAGTGGGTCTAACCAATCAGGTGCTGGCTGTTTCCGTTGTGGGCAACAACAATTATCCATATGACGTAGAGGTACCTCCAAAGAGGTACTCTGACATCACGATTGGGGCGGGAGCAGTGTGGGGAGCAGAAAGGAAATTTCAACCATTAGGGGCAGCACAAAGATGCTTTTCTACCAGTTTCTTATGATATACAATATTATTTCAGAATTGTTGAAATAACGGAATGCATGAATACGTTTCATTATAAGGTAGGCATACAAACACGTTTACAGCGGGGAAAAAAAAGTGATCTAGGGTGTACTTACCCTTTAATGGAAAAAAAAAAATCTAATTTTTAAAAGCTTGTTAAGTTTTTCTACAGCTTGAAGTATTAGAAAGGATTGAATTGCCCACAAAGCTTGCTTGAACATACAGATCCTTTCCAAAAAATTTGAATATCATGGAAAAGTTGTTTTTTTCCATAATTCCATTCAAAAAGTGAAACTTTCATAGATTATAGATTCATTACACACAAAGTGAAATATTTCTAGCCTTTATTTGTTTCATTTTTCATAATTTTGGGTTTCCAGAAAACCCCCAAAACAGTATTTCAAGAAATTAGAATAGTGTGTCGAAAATCAGCATTTACTTCAGTTATTTCAGAGAACGAATGTTTTAGACTGAGTGCCACACTCTGTACGTGGTGGTTTTTGAAGCACTGACTCCAGCCTCAGTCCACTACCTCTGCATCTCCGCCAAATTTTGGAATCATCTTTGCTTGACAATCCGCTGAAGCCTACGGTCATCTCTTTTGCTTGTGCACCTTCTCCTGCCACATTTTTCCCTTCCACTAAACTTTCTATTGATATGCTTGGACACTGCACTCTGTGAACCCATCTTCTGGAGGGTGTCAATGATGGTCTTCTGGCCAATTGTCAAGTCTGCAGTCTTCCCCATGCTGAACCAAACTGAGATACCTGTCCAATTTAACGACACACCTGTAGAAAAACTTTGTAGGTGTTTTGAGTAAATTAGATGATTAGAGTGTGACACTCAGTCTAAAACATTCATTCTCTGAAATAACTGAAGTAAATGCTGATTTTCAACACACTATTCTAATTTCTTGAAATACTGTTTTGGGGGTTTTCTGGAGCTGTAAGCCAAAATTATGAAAAATGAAACAAATAAAGGCTAGAAATATTTCACTTTGTGTGTAATGAATCTATAATCTATGAAAGTTTCACTTTTTGAATGGAATTATGGAAAAAAAACTTTTCCATGATATTCTAATTTTTTGGAAAGGATCTGTATATAGTTTGTTCTGACTTTGGATTGCATTATTTTGGGCCAAAATAAAACTATCCACCACGAGCAAAATTTGCATTTATATAAGTTAAGGCATTTAATAAAGCTATTCTAGTTTATAGAACAATAGCAGTGCTCCATCTGGGATTTGAACCGGCAACCTCATCACTACAGGCCACAAACCAGCATGCCAGACTGTGCTTTATCTCACATGTGCACATAAGCATATTGCTAACTTACAGTGTATCCCTGCATTTGATGAAAGACTGCACTCAGTGCCTGGTTTTGCATTGTATCCCTGCATTTGATGAAAGACTGCATTCAGTACCTGGTTTTGCATTGTATCCCTGCATTTGATGAAAGACTACACTCAGTGCCTGGTTTTGCAGTGGCTCCCTGCATTTGATGAAAGACTGCATTCAGTACCTGGTTTTGCATTGTATCCCTGCATTTGTTGACAGACTGCACTCAGTACCTGGTTTTGCATTGTATCCCTGCATTTGTTGACAGACTGCACTCAGTGCCTGGTTTTGCATTGTATCCCTGCATTTGATGAAAGACTGCGCTCAGTGCCTGGTTTTGCATTGTATCCCTGCATTTGATGAAAGACTGCACTCAGTGCCTGGTTTTGCATCGTATCCCTGCATTTGATGAAAGACTGCACTCAGTGCCTGGTTTTGCAGTGGCTCCCTGTATTTGATGAAAGACTGCACTCAGTGCCTGGTTTTGTGGTGGCTCCCTGCTTTTGATGAGACTGCACTCAAATCGATGACTACTAATTGATACGTGCACCAGTAGGGATTAAGAAGTGAGTATACTCTATGCCCACTAAGAAAGAAGTGAGTATACTGGGTATACCCGTGTATACCCTCCACTACACTACTGGCTGCAGGTTCACAGTGAGTGCTGTTGATGTGAAAGGCTCTGTGAGTGACTACTCTTGGGTCTTAGCACTGCGGCCCTGTTCTTCCTCCATGGTAGCACACTTCTGACAGCAGGCTAACATTGAGCGTGAGGCTATGATACTACAGTAATGCATGCAGAAAACCACCAATATTCATTGTGAATTTCTGGCACTAATATCCTGAGTCTAATATGCTAGCAGATGGAAAATATAAATAAAACATACATATTTTAGGAAGAACATTATTGCTGGGATATTGTACTTGCCATCATATTATGCCTTGATATTTTACTTATGGATGTGTGGTGGAAATTAAGGCAATATTTTGTGCTCTTACCTGGGAATGTTTCTTAATGCATGAAACGGTGGATGATTTTTATATAAACTTTAATAGCTGAACCTTGATGTGGCACACAAGAACCACTAGAGGCCGCTTTTTCACTAGATCAAACTGTTCCACCATTTTTCACTATTCCAGTGGAAGTATTTTGTCTTCACACAATCAGCCATTGCTTGAATATGAAGTAAATGGTGACGCAAACCTAATTGGTTACAGTCGCATGTTTTATTTCATTTCATGCATTTAACTTCATCTTCAGGTAAAGTGTTTTAACAGAGAAATACATTTCATGTGGCAGAATACACACACTGCTTTATAGAACAAGGCCAAGCACTGGCATGTGAACTTTAGCTTTCCCATGGGTAGGGAATTTATAGTCTTCATCAGACTTGGCCCTAGTCCCCCGTAAGAAGCGTACAGGTTGGATCCCTTTATTGTCCAGGCAGGATATATGTGTGCCCGGTGCACCCCACATCAAATTTACCCCCATCATTTTCTCCGAATTAAACCTGGGCACCGGTTCCCGAAAGGCCAGTAACCCAGCAACCATTGTGACATCATTGCAATGTCATAATGGTTATCAGGCATGCCACTGTTTGGTGCAGGGCCAGGCTTCCGTCAGAACTGTCTGTGAGGGACCAGATTGTGGATTCTCTGCTCTGAGAAAGAGGATTTCACAGATGCACACAGTGATAATTGGCCCCTTTTAAAGACTTGTGTATATAAGCTGCTTTGATTGTCAGGAACGACCCTAGAGATGGATTCAGTTACCGGTTGACGCCCCTGTGCTTTCTACCATTCGGGAGGGTCCACAGCATTGTTCATCATGTTTCAGCTTCCTGTACCTGCACGAGATCTAACTCAGGTTGTAGCATCCTGAACGCGAAGATGATGACAATGATTTTTATTATTATTATTATTGATGCTGCATTCTACACACTTGTCAGATTCTTGATGTGTGAGAACATAAAAAATATGATGATATACGATGACACGGACAGGCACTTCAACTAATCACGGCTCGTCCTTTATCCACAGAATAGAGAATATCCAAAACTGTGTCAAGCCTCGACTTGAACACCTTAAGAGTCTCTGCCTGCACTATCTGATTAGACAAGCTGGAGCTGTGTGGAAGCTATAACACCAACCACCAGTAGGTGTCAGTATAGTCTGGAATAAAGCCACTCAAACCTGCCATATACCCTCCTGTAAAATTAATTTACAAGATGCTAGCCAAAAAACCCTGTCATGTTGTCAAACTTGCTCATGCCAAGATAAGACTCATTTCTGAGTGTCAAATGTGTATCACAGGCTCAATATTACTTTTATTGTGGTAAATATTAGTATTACTATGCAATGGGGAATCTCAACATAGACAGGATCAAAGCAGCATTATGATGAAAATATAACGTGAAATGTTGACAGCTCACCTCAGTCTTCTCCTTGTGCCCAGCGTCTCCATCGCTCGCCCTCAGCGCCATGACTGTAGTCTCCATCGCTCGCCCTCGGCGCCATGACTGTAGTCTCCATCGCTCACCCTCAGCACCATGATTGTAGTCTCCATCGCTCACCATCAGCGCCATGACTAGTCTCCATCGCTCGCCCTCAGCGCCATGACTGTAGTCTCCATCGCTCACCCTCAGCACCATGACTGTAGTCTCCATCGCTCACCATCAGCGCCATGACTGTAGTCTCCATCGCTCACCATCAGCGCCATGACTGTAGTCTCCATCGCTCACCCTCAGCACCATGACTGTAGTCTCCATCGCTCGCCCTCAGCGCCACGACTGTAGTCTCCATCGCTCACCATCAGCGCCATGACTGTAGTCTCCATAGCTCACCCTCAGCACCATGATTGTAGTCTCCATCGCTCACCCTCAGCACCATGACTGTAGTCTCCATCGCTCACCCTCAGCACCATGATTGTAGTCTCCATCGCTCACCATCAGCGCCATGACTGTAGTCTCCATCGCTCACCATCAGCGCCATGACTGTAGTCTCCATCGCTCACCCTCAGCACCATGACTGTAGTCTCCATCGCTCGCCCTCAGCGCCATGACTGTAGTCTCCATCGCTCACCATCAGCGCCATGACTGTAGTCTCCATCGCTCCCCCTCAGCGCCATGACTGTAGTCTCCATCGCTCGCCCTCAGCGCCATGACTGTAGTCTCCATCGCTCGCCCTCAGCGCCATGACTGTAGTCTCCATCGCTCACCATCAGCGCCATGACTGTAGTCTCCATCGCTCACCCTCAGCGCCATGACTGTAGTCTCCATCGCTCACCCTCAGCACCATGACTGTAGTCTCCATCGCTCACCCTCAGCGTCATGACTGTAGTCTCCATCGCTCGCCCTCAGCGCCATGACTGTAGTCTCCATCGCTCACCCTCAGCACCATGACTGTAGTCTCCATCGCTCACCCTCAGCACCATGACTGTAGTCTCCATCGCTCATCCTCAGCACCATGACTGTAGTCTTCATCAGCCCAGTAGGAGCCTGTCTGCTTATGTGTTTATGTTCTGTATTCCACATCCAAAGCAGATTATTCTCTCTCCGTCTCTCTTTCTCACTCACACACACACACGCTCTCTCTCTCTCTCTCTATATATATATATATATATATAGAGAGAGAGAGAGATATATATATAGAGAGAGAGATTTACATACTGGAAGTTGACTGTGCTGTTAATTTTTTTATATTTGGTCGCATATCCTTTGGTTTTGCAAGCGATACTATAAGGCCTCTGCATTTTAATGGCTCTCTATCGGAATTGGGAGGTGGGACTAGATTAAGCTGTAAATTACACAAGAATAGTATGGAACACATGGTTGCTTAAATGGCTGTAGGTCATCAAGGGTCTGAGGTATGAAACGAGCCTTAAACCATCACTCTGCTGCCAGATATGCAGTAGATATGGATGGATCGCTTTAAGGGTTGTTTCTCCTGACTTATTTTTCCATAGAGTTCAATAGAAAAATAAGTTAGGAGAAACAACCCTTAAAGCAGTCTCTCTCTCTCTCTCTCTCTCTCTCTCTCTCTCGACATGCCCGCTTCATATCCATGTCCTTTAGCTCTGAAATGCTCATTCTGAGAATCTAACGATGCCTATGTTACCATGTAGGGATGCAACGGTATGAGATTTTGACGGTATGATAACCGGCTCAGAAAATATCACGGTTTCACGGTATTACACAATTGTTGCTGTTTTACAACAATCCTTTAAGGAATGAAAACACAAGCAAGTTTTTTTTTGGATAGAACAAAAGCTTTATTGTATTTTCGCAACAGTATTTTTTCCTGCAAAGAGATGTACTTTATATTGAAAGCAAACATTTAATTTACTTAAATCTTAAATAAATGGAAGTACGCATATCTATATCTTCCTTTTGAGAGAAAAGTCTGTACAGCTCCCTTTTGAACAAAATAAATGGGGAGGAATAAAGGATGCAGGACCTTTTTAAAGCAATAAGCGCGTGTCTGTTGTGTGTGCGACTCTGCTGAATGAGGAGGAAATGTCATGGATCGAATGTTCTTACGCAAGTAGCGGTCTCATTTTTCCGTTGAGTTGTCTTTGTGCTAAAATAACATGGAAAACTCTAGAATAAGCAAAACCGTAGATAAGCAAATGTCTACGTTATGATAACCATCAATTTACATACCGCGGTATATATCGTGACCCCGGTATACTGCTGCATCCCTATTACCATGTGTTGCAGCCACCTATACTTGCATAATCCCCTCATTATATTGTATTACGTAATTATTTCTAGATGCTAAATGGAATGCTGTTTTCATCATAGAAAATAGAAAAACAAGTAATTTCAAAACAAAAAAAAAACATTCCATGTGCATATGTTCCGAAGGTCATATAATTTCCTATGTTAGATGAGCTCTGTTTATCAGTGAAACTTTAATCGCACCTTAAATCGCACCTAAATGTAACCTTTCGTGGGACTCGTTTCTCAGTACAATACTTTGAGACTGCTTTAGAAAGAGTATACTCCAGAAACAATGCAGCTGATTGCTGCCTCATGCCTTCCGGAAGGCATTAACCAATAGCGCAGTTATCTACATCCCCCTTTTCTCTTTAATGGGTTCATTATTTCCCCGCCCGAGTCTTTCTCTGCAAGATGCGAGGCCGCCTGCAAAGAGGAAGATTGCTGGCAATTTGACACGCGGAGTTGCAGTGGCAGAATCCTGTCTTTTAAATCTGGGTCAGAATGAGAGTGGATGTGGAGGATCAGATTAGGACTGAGAGAGGAGGGCTCCACTTCATTCAGCAGCTAATCAGGTGTGTCGTTAGCGCGGCTGAAGGAGCAGGTAGACGACGCCATCGTTTCCTGCTGCAAATGTGCGGCTAACTAACGGCTCTTTACGGAAGAGTTATCGTCGCATTTGCATTTTTAGGCGTTTATTTTTCCCCCCGACACTCTCTCCCGAACTCCTCCGTTTCTGCGACCGACGCGCCAACACGTATAAAACATTTAGAGAATCGTGCTTTTAACCACGTACGAATCGATACGATGTGAAAATGAGAGCCGTTTGATGATTATCTCAATGCCAAAGGTGTGTTACACGCGTTCTAATGTGCACACGCAATCGGCTCTGTCAGGGGCGTGCGAGGCAGTTATGTCATTTAAAAAAAAAAAGAGAGTTCACTCGGAGGGTAATTGAATATATTGACACAGGTACGGTCAATGGCCACTTTAATGGGGAGTTTCTACGGTTCATTTCCAGTTAATTGTTTGTGATTATGTTTGCAATGTTGCTATGGGAATCAGAGTTGAAGTCAGACTCGAAATGAATAAAAAATAATGAAGCTAATCAGTCCTTTCAAAGTGTAACCAATTGGTGCTGCTTGTAGTGCTCTCGAGACTACAATGTGCTGGAGTGAACAGCCATGGTCTTCAAGCTACTAAATTCACACAGTTCATAATAGTTGTGATGTTTTCTCATGTGGACTTGGGCGTGTCATGTTTGGCATGGCTTGTTTGATTAGGGGGGAAAAATGTACACACAATGTATATTTGAGACAATGTATACATATATTTTTTTGCAGCTCGAGCTGTCATGACTATTAATTGTTTTATTTCATCATGTACCTGCGCATCATTGTACTTCTCTGGACATTGTAGACCAGTGTCTGCAAGTCTGTGCTCCAACCATGCACTGCACCACCTGACATCTCATTGGTCCAGGGAGTAAGCTCATTTAGGTGTAGTTCCTGGTTTGAGTAAGTGCCTGCTGACACTGCAGCCTGCAGAATCTGGGTTTTGTCCAAATCAGCACCTGAGGTGCTTACTGTTAGGTAGGCTTGTCGAGTAGACAGGACGAAAAAGTCGTTAAGTCTGCGAAATGTTCTCTAAATATAGTATACTTTAAACGCCCGTATGATACACTTACTTCCGGGGGTTCTCTGAGTATAGAGCGCACACTTTTCAAAAAGTACACAAATATTTGGTCACACGTGAGGCTTCGTTTAAAAAAAATGAGGTGCAGCTTCGCTGACGTTTTCCTTCAAATACTGCAAAAACAACACGTGACATGGCCGCTCAAGGGTGGCACGTCTTACGACACTTCCCGCAGAACAGTTGGACCTGCACTTGAGCAGTGTTGTTGTAGATACAGTCCACATTTCTTTCTTATTGACGAGTTGCAATTGTAGGCCCATCTTAGTATACCATTGTTGTAACATACTCCATCTGTTCAGCTGGACCGCAGGTATCTAACTGACCTGAGGAGTCGCTATTGAGCAAAGTGTATCGGAATTATCCGGTGACTGACCTCGTCAGTCCTTGTGGCCAGACGTGACCACTGATTCACATCTTTTACATCACATTGACATTGTCAAGTTTTTTGGCCTTTACATTGAACTCCAGCGCATATATTACCCATTAAGCCAGGAGAACATTTATTTATTTTTGAATTCGCTGTAAGTGTAGGTCAGTGGTGCAGAGAAAATAATTTATTAGGTGATGGCTCGTCTCACAGTTCACACTTGCATTCAAAGGCCTGGAACATTAAAAACAAATTAATCATAAAAAAGTATATATGTGACTTCCTAGGTTTTTGCAAGAGATTGTACTCAAAAAAAAGAAAGGAAAAGAGGGCCACTGTGTCTTTTGTGCATTAATAGGTTAACCCCCCCTTTCACACAAAGGACCAGGATCAGTAAAATCAGATATGAAGTGATTGAAGTGTCGTGTCCTTCGCTTGCCCATGTTATTAGTGGGCCGAGCTCCAGAGCTGCTTTTAGAGCTCAATTTAAATGCTATTCAGAGAAAAGAAATCACAAGTGACACACAGATGCTGGTGTCACTACAGGGTAGCATTATACAATCACTTTGATTGTTCATCATTGGGCCTTTTCTGCTCAAATAGGCCTGCTCTTGTTATTATGATCACCTCTCTGGATATACTGTACAGATGACTGAAGTGCTTCTGAACTGGGCTTTTTTTTGTTGTTGTTGTTGTTGCTTTAATTTAATAATTATTTTTTTAATGGCTCCGTCTGCAACTGATTGCATCACAGTGCATTATAGTGCACCATTGACCTTTGACCTACTCTGTGACTGGGGTCGTTCATATCAGGAACACGATCGGTCCACGTAACGGATACTACTTGGATTTCAGGAGAGGATGCTAAGGAAGTGTGTGTGTGTGTGTGTGTGTGTGTGTGTGTGTGTGACAGTATATCTTTCATATTTCTATCGATCTACAGCCGCAATGGCTATTAAAAATAAATGCTTTTTCAACCGTTGCTGAAATGAAAATTCTATAGTTGCTTCCTGGGATATTTCTGCATATTGTCTGCTATCGTCTGAAGGACTCACATAGTCCTTCAGACGACATAACCATAGATATAGAACAATAGATATGACATATCATGTAATGTAATAGTAATTTGGAATTCTTAAAGGGTAAGTTCGCTATTTTGGACCTTGGACCCTATTTGCGGTCCGTCTTCCATGAACCTGACCCATGAAGTCCATTTTTTCGCTGATCGGTCCAGTATTGAGTTCGCTACAGATTTCCTGTAGGCTCTCACTGGGCTACAATAGAAGTCAACGGGGCAATTAGAAATGTTCGATAAATGTGCTTTCATGTACAATAAATGAGACGGGAAGCTCAGGGTGTATTGTTACCGGTCTCAGTATGCTCTCCTGTGAAATGTATCTCAATCCGAACATTTTTACGTGCTTGGCATGGCTTGGAAGTAAGCATTTCTCTGTTGCTTGTTTTCGCTGCTCCCACGGAGTACTATGTGTCGGGGGTAGGGGAGCGGGAAGGTGTGCCGGCCGTTTACGAAACTATCTAGTTGAGCAGTCTGCGTTTGTTTACCTGCAGCAACGTAGGCTACAATTTCCACAAAAAAACTTGGATGATGGATGACTATAATGATTACGAAGACGAAGAATTCGATTTTGACTTTGACGTTACTGGCTACAGATTTGAGCCAGAATACACGGACACGGAACTACAAGAGATGGATGATAAGAGAGCAAGAGAAGAGAGAGAGGCTGAAGTTGCGCAGGTAATGTTATCCGAAGTCAGTGCGAGGTAGTGCGGTCGGAGAAATAGTTCTGTTTCAAATGGAACTGTTGTTTCAACGTTCGGTTTGCGTTTGCGATAGCCTACATTTCACAGGAGAGCATACTGAGACCGTAAGAATACACACTGAGCTATAAAAGCACATTTATCGTTGTTTTTCCATAACATTTCTAATTGCCCCATTGACTTCTATTGTAGCCCAGTGAGAGCCTACAGGAAATCTGTAGCGAACTCAATACTGGACCGATCAGCGAAAAAATGGACTTCATGGGTCAGGTTCATGGAAGACGGACCGCAAATAGGGTCCAAGCTCCAAAATAGCGAACTTACCCTTTAAATGGAACAATTTGGCAGCCATCTTACCTGGGTACAGCTATAATAGGAACCTATGGCAAAATTGTCATGTACTTTCTAACCCACTGTGGTTATGTCATAATCGGGTCTCAGAAGCCAGATAGCTGATGATTGGCTCAAATATATAAAACCATGGTTACTGGCCACCATATTACCTGGGTATGGTCTCAAAAATTGTGCCATTAACTATGACATAATGTCACATCTATGGTTCTATATCTATGGACGTAACTCACTGTAGAGGGAAGCCGCGTATGTTTTTTTAAAAACTTTTTGCCATTTTCTTTTCTTTTGTGTTCCTTTGTTTTTTATCGTAACTTTTTCCTCCAGAAATCTCAAGCCTGTGAGGAGTGATCTACAGGTCAGACTTTCCATTATATTGTGGTTGGTTATATTCTCAGTCCTAAATCTTACAGGCCCTACAGAGAAACGCTTGTAGGCTCTGTAAGATTAAGCATCCCAGCGCTCCCCAATCTGCTCCTGTACATCTGCAGTGAACACCGTTAGCAATAATATGGTCCCTCAATGAATCCCCTCACCTGCACAAGCAGTAGCCTGCACTCAGGTGAATCCCATCACCTGCACAAGCAGTAGCCTGCACTCAGGGGAATCCCCTCACCTACACAAGCAGTAGCCTGCACTCAGGTGAATCCCATCACCTGCACAAGCAGTAGCCTGCACTCAGGGGAATCCCCTCACCTACACAAGCAGTAGCCTGCACTCAGGTGAATCCCCTCACCTGCACAAGCAGTAGCCTGCACTCGGGTGAATCCCATCACCTGCACAAGCAGTAGCCTGCACTCAGGTGAATCCCATCACCTGCACAAGCAGTAGCCTGCACTCAGGTGAATCCCATCACCTGCACAAGCAGTAGCCTGCACTCAGGTGAATCCCATCACCTGCACAAGCAGTAGCCTGCACTCAGGTGAATCCCATCACCTGCACAAGCAGTAGCCTGCACTCAGGTGAATCCCATCACCTGCACAAGCAGTAGCCTGCACTCAGGTGAATCCCATCACCTGCACAAGCAGTAGCCTGCACTCAGGTGAATCCCATCACCTGCACAAGCAGTAGCCTGCACTCAGGGGAATCCCATCACCTGCACAAGCAGTAGCCTGCACTCAGGTGAATCCCATCACCTGCACAAGCAGTAGCCTGCACTCAGGTGAATCCCATCACCTGCACAAGCAGTAGCCTGCACTCAGGTGAATCCCATCACCTGCACAAGCAGTAGCCTGCACTCAGGTGAATCCCATCACCTGCACAAGCAGTAGCCTGCACTCAGGGGAATCCCATCACCTGCACAAGCAGTAGCCTGCACTCAGGTGAATCCCATCACCTGCACAAGCAGTAGCCTGCACTCAGGTGAATCCCCTCACCTGCACAAGCAGTAGCCTGCACTCAGGTGAATCCCCTCACCTACACAAGCAGTAGCCTGCACTCAGGTGAATCCCATCACCTGCACAAGCAGTAGCCTGCACTCAGGTGAATCCCATCACCTGCACAAGCAGTAGCCTGCACTCAGGTGAATCCCCTCACCTGCACAAGCAGTAGCCTGCACTCAGGTGAATCCCCTCACCTGCACTCAGGCAACATTTGCCCTAAACGTTGATTTACAAGCACCTGCAAGAATTACACCTTTTCTTCACAAGCTTAGATTTAGTGATCGCTGTAGTCGTCAGTCTGTGTTTTCAAGCGAATGGAAATTAATTCTTGCTTTTAATTGTGAGTTAAAGTGTGGGACCAATGTTGACTAAACCCCAGCAGGTGTGAGCACTGGTAGCAGCCTCTTAATACACTGCCCGGCCAAAAAAAAAGTCGCACACTCGAATATTTCGTTGGACCGCCTTTAGCTTTGATTACAGCGCGCATTCATCGTGGCATTGTTTGGACAACCTTATGCGACGTCGCAGCGTATATTTCCATCCAGAGTTGCATTCATTTTTGGCCGAGATCTTGTATTGACGACGGGAGAGTCGAACCACTCCGTAAAGTCCTCTCCAGCACATCCCAAAGACGTTCACTGGGGTTAAGGTCAGGACTCTGGTGGCTAATTCATGTGTGAAAATGATTCCTCATGCTCCCTGAACCACTCTTTCACAATTTGAGCCCGATGAATCTTGGCATTGTCGTCCTGGAATATGCCCATTGGTGGGATAATCTGGTCATTCAGTACATTCAGGTACTCAGCTGACTTCATTTTATTGCTGCATAACATTGCTGAGCCTATAGACCTGACCAACTGAAGCAACCCCAGATCATAACACTGCCTCCAGAGGCTTGTACAGTGGGCACTATGCATGACGGGTGCAACGGCGACTTTTTTTTTGGTCAGGCAGTGTAGTATGGCATTGTGAGAGAGGCTTTTTCATGGATTTTTATAAAAACACCCTCATTAATGCCACAGAGCACTAGATATAGTGGGAAATAAAGGGTATAGGGAATATAGGGAAATAAAGGGTTAACCTCAAGGCTACTGCAGAAATAGCCATAATTACCTTAATCGCACACAGAGGTGAGATATACGCAGATGTGTAAATTAGCGCAATGCGAAAGTGTTATGCCATTTCTTCTACAGGGTAATAATATTTTCCTTTGGATTGCTAATTTAGTAAATGATGATGGGTGTGTTAAGTAATGTGCATAACAAGGGGTCAACAAGAGGTCGCTCAGCATCGCGAGGGGATGTGTGTGTGTGTGTGTGTCAGGGAGGACTTTAAAATAAGATATCGGCAAAGTCCCCCCCCCCCCCAGCTGGAAACCAAACCTGCTAATATCTGTGCATTAGAGCCCAGTTTCAGTTTTCATGCAAATGGTGAAACATTCTGTGGATACTGTTCAAAGAAATACATGTTGAGATTTGTCTTTTGAAGACAGGCCTTCACAGTAATGTTCAAAGACTTTAATTTTCTCCGTAACAATATATACATTTTATTTTTATTTTTATTTTTTATTTTTTTTTGCTTTTACGCTTCAAGCTCTGTCAGTTTCGCACCTTTTTTTAATGAGATTTCTGGCAGACGAGGCTTCAGGTGCTGCAGGGAGATTAATTTCCGCATCAGCTGGCTAGATGATACTGGAACAAAACCTAGCTCAGAAAAACAATTTGATGATGAAAGGACAACAAAAAAAAAAACACAAAACGCCGACTTCTACCAGTTTGGCTTAAAGTAAAAGCTTCAGCTCCGTCACTTGGAGCCTCTCCAATTCCCACAGGGAACGAGACGCAGCATGGTGACCTGCCGCCCGTAACCTCTCTCTCCACTGCACGCAGAAAAACACCACCAAAGTGATAGAGAAAAAAAGAAACTGATGTGATTAGGCAGGGTTTTGGAGGATTAGTGCGAAGGAAAGAAGGCCGGAATTCACCACCTGGAGACGTTTACAAGCCGGGGACTGCGAGCGTTGGCCTCCGAGATCCTCTCTCTGAAAACGGCGCGCTTCAGGGCGTAGAGCCAGAGGAGAAACCTGTCTTCAGTCCGCCCAGTTCTGCATTCAATTTAACCGTCCAATGAGAAGTCTCCCGGCCCGCCCGTGTGGTCACAGAAATCTCAGGACTATCTCACAGACATGGCGCTGTGTGATTTTTTATCTTAACCTTTCCAGTATATATTATATAATAATGATAATATATCATATATATAACGCAGATACAACCTGATTCAGTGGGCTCACTAAGCTGCCTGCTCTGTCATTCTCTTAGCCACCAGGCTAAAGGAAGATGGAGGTGTCTTCGTGCTGGGCTAAAAACCAAAACCTGCACCCACGCCGGCGTCTTTTTGGGCAAGATTGGACCCCGCTGAACTCAACTGCACTCGTCAACATGTGTCCATTGAGATGGATCACTGCAGTGTACTACCAGGGACTTTCTGTTTTCTTTAAGATGAATCTAGCAGCAACCGGTGCTAAGTTTCTCCTTATTTTTCTTTGCAAGCGTTCACTAATTCAAATCATCAAATGGATGAAGCGTATGATGTGTCTTTGGAAAAGCCCAAAACTAAAAGAAACATCTGAGGACTGAGAACCTTACATGAACTTTGACACCTTTTCCACAGAGGAATCAAACCATTTTGCCCGACAATTCAGGACTTGTACTGACCTGCCTGTCAAATGAGGCGTAAACCTGTCCAGTGTAAGGGTGAAGCCTGATTGGATAACTGAGGCCATGAAGATTGAGGCATGATAACATCTCAGCTCAGGTTTGATGATGGACATTTGAGACCTGACATTGTCCTAAAATGGATTTTGTAGTGAATATTTTCACGGACTGCATATTTCACCAAAAGAACATAAGAGAATTTGAATAGCTGCATTTCCAAAACATATAATCGTGTATATACTTTATGTTCTGCAGTTAATGAAAAAGCAGCCCAAACAAGTCCTCAGAGATGGGCAACCTTTATGTACGTCTTTTTTATTTATGCAAGTGACATTTAGTGGTTCCAGCGTAGCAAGGCAACAGTGCTCCAGGGTTTAGAGAGGAAGACAGGTGGCATTATCCCCAAGTCTGCCTGCGCACACACACACACACACACACCCTCTCCCTCTCTCTCTCCCTCCCTGTCTCTCTCCCCCTTCCCTTCTCTCTTACCCTCTCTCCTCTCTTTCACCCTCTGTTTCTCTCCCCCTCCCTCTCTCTACCCCCCCCCCCACCTCTGCGCAGTGTTTGATTAGTGTTGTGTAAAGGTAATTTGCTGAGCAGGATAAGACACAGAAATATACAAAGCAGTCGACGCAGTGCTCATATGTCAGAGTTCAGCACTGTAGCTATGACCTTTATTTTAGTCTCATAATGTAAACAGTTTCTACATTTCCTCTGGAGAGTATGGATTAGCATATTTCACTTGCAACCTTTTGTCTCGTCTCATTTCTTGAAACTGAAAAAAGACTAGGCGCACTGTGCTCTTTAGAATCTCTGGAAGCAATGCATTATGGTGATGGGAGAATGAGTGCTGCTGTAGGATGACTGGCAAGACCGCAGTCAGCTACAGATGATGTGTCATCACTGATTTGTGAAATTCATCTTTCGCTGAAGACCCAATTTTGTAGAGCATATGACCCTCTGGTGAGAGGATCGTGAGCCAAAGGCCAGGTTTAGGTGCTGGTGTTAGGAAACGGAGATGAGACTGAATATTACAGACTCTATTACAGACTCGCTCCAAGTGTCATATCCAATGAGGTCTGAAAACGGCTGCGTTCCCATTGGATGGTCTTCCACTGTGACATGTAAATGTGGAAATGGCTAATTTCCTCTTTACCATCTCGTATATGTTGTCATGTTCAGTGTAATTTTACGAGGAGAAACCCCTTTGGTTTTTTCGTTGTGTGTGTAACTATTTGGGCTATAATTAGATGTGTTGCGCTCAGACCTTCCTTGCCCTCCCTGCTTTCCCATTAATTGGTTTTCCCCGGTTTACTAAACGTATCAAAGGGAAATTCACTTGCACATTTACAGTGTTTTATTGCTGCTATGATCACTAATGATAAAGGACACAATCCTTGTTGGAGGCATGAGATAATTTATACACGGAAGATGTGTCTGAGTTGTCACTGTTTGGTTTTCTACTCTTGTGAATTTTAAGTGCTTTCAATGTCACAGTAAATATTTCCCTTTTTATATCTCCCCCTAACAAACCACAGGAATGCTTCTTTCTGTTTTAATAGCAAAACTTTTTTTTAATGGCAGTTGTTTCATAAGAATCTCTTGTGTGGAATGAATCACCTCTCCCTGAGCTGAGGATATTTCTTAATGGCTTGCACTTGAGTGAAGACTTTGCCTCACAACCATTTTGCAGCTGCCAAATAATATACCAGCAGACACTTTGAGAACACAATGTTGGCTCACATCCTGCTCAAGGAAACCGCACACATTTATTACAGCTTTAAAGCCAGTGTTTGACACCAACCCGATAAATTGTAAAGGCGTTTTGAGGTCTTCAGTTTGAATCTCTAAGCACAGACAAAGACAATATAAGGTTTGTGTAATATACATGGTTACTTCAACGGATGATTCATTCAACAGAATGATGCTCTCACTATTCCTCTTTGTTTATATACAGTCATAATCGGGTTGATATTACCTGGTATAACCCTGCAATAGCCTTGTGTTTCTTACACCACAGAATTAATATGTAAATGCACCCAAGACACTTGACATGTTTTGAGGGGGCTGCAGATTAATATGCTGCCTAATTGGACGGCCCTTCAAAACTGCAATCTTTGATTTAGCCGACATGGTCAGATGGGTAGGACATCAGCCAATCAAAATGACTCTGCATAAAGATGGTTAAAATCGTTTTTATTTTAAAAGTGTTACAAATAGGCCATGAGTCCCAACTGCATATTTTGGATTTCAAACTAATTTATTGAAGGTGCTATTCATATTTAAATAACAGCTCCATCTCTGTATTATTCTGATAGCACACATGCTACATGTCCTGGTTACCCTGATAGCGGGCATGCTGCATGTCCTGGTTACCCTGATAGCGCACATGCTGCATGTCCTGGTTACCCTGATAGCACACATGCTACATGTCCTGGTTACCCTGATAGCGGGCATGCTACATGTCCTGGTTACCCTGATAGCGGGCATGCTGCATGTCCTGGTTACCCTGATAGCGCACATGCTGCATGTCCTGGTTACCCTGATAGCGGGCATGCTGCATGTCCTGGTTACCCTGATAGCGGGCATGCAGCATGTCCTGGTTACCCTGATAGCGCACATGCTGCATGTCCTGGTTACCCTGATAGCGGGCATGCTGCATGTCCTGGTTACCCTGATAGCGCACATGCTGCATGTCCTGGTTACCCTGATAGCGCACATGCTGCATGTCCTGGTTACCCTGATAGCGGGCATGCTGCATGTCCTGGTTACCCTGATAGCGGGCATGCTGCATGTCCTGGTTACCCTGATAGCGGGCATGCTGCATGTCTTGGTTACCCTGATAGCGGGCATGCTGCATGTCTTGGTTACCCTGATAGCGGGCATGCAGCATGTCCTGGTTACCCTGATAGCGCACATGCTGCATGTCCTGGTTACCCTGATAGCGGGCATGCAGCATGTCCTGGTTACCCTGATAGCGGGCATGCTGCATGTCCTGGTTACCCTGATAGCGGGCATGCTACATGTCCTGGTTACCCTGATAGCGGGCATGCTACATGTCCTGGTTACCCTGAAAACGCACATGCTACATGTCCTGGTTACCCTGATAGCGGGCATGCAGCATGTCCTGGTTACCCTGATAGCAGGCATGCTACATGTCCTGGTTACCCTGATAGTGGGCATGCTACATGTCCTGGTTACCCTGATAGCGGGCATGCTACATGTCCTGGTTACCCTGATAGTGGGCATGCTACATGTCCTGGTTACCCTGATAGTGGGCATGCAGCATGTCCTGGTTACCCTGATAGCGGGCATGCTACATGTCCTGGTTACCCTGATAGCGGGCATGCTACATGTCCTGGTTACCCTGATAGTGGGCATGCTACATGTCCTGGTTACCCTGATAGCGGGCATGCTGCATGTCCTGGTTACCCTGATTGCGGGCATGCTGCATGTCCTGGTTACCCTGATAGCGGGCATGCTGCATGTCCTGGTTACCCTGATTGCGGGCATGCTGCATGTCCTGGTTACCCTGAAAACGCACATGCTACATGTCCTGGTTACCCTGATAGCGCACATGCTGCATGTCCTGGTTACCCTGATAGCGGGCATGCAGCATGTCCTGGTTACCCTGATAGCGGGCATGCTACATGTCCTGGTTACCCTGATAGTGGGCATGCTGCATGTCCTGGTTACCCTGAAAACGCACATGCTACATGTCCTGGTTACCCTGATAGCGCACATGCTGCATGTCCTGGTTACCCTGATAGCGGGCATGCAGCATGTCTTGGTTACCCTGATAGCGGGCATGCAGCATGTCCTGGTTACCCTGATAGCACACATGCTGCATGTCCTGGTTACCCTGATAGCGGGCATGCAGCATGTCCTGGTTACCCTGATAGCTGGCATGCAGCATGTCCTGGTTACCCTGATAGCGGGCATGCAGCATGTCTTGGTTACCCTGATAGCGGGCATGCAGCATGTCTTGGTTACCCTGATAGCGGCCATGCAGCATGTCTTGGTTACCCCTTTCCACATAAATCTACACCTTGTGTGATGCAAAGGAAGGCAGAGCATAATTTTTTTGTTTCTGAACCGTGTCCAGCATTGAAAGGTCACATTGTCTGTTTGGCCGAGTTGCAGGGACAGTCCAGCTGGGAGCAGATAGTCCAGTACATCTGCCATAAAGTGCATTTAAGCGAGTAAAAATAGCAACAGAGGTTTCCTGCGTCAGCCTGTCTGCGAGTCTAACAACGCGATAACATTTGAGGAAGGGAGACAACTTCCTTGTCTAGCAGCCTTGTTTGAGAAAATGCACTCGTTGCTGCCTGAAGAAGATGATATGGCGGAATAGCATTGATGCATGGCACGGTACAGCTAGCATTTGTCCGTTTATTGTTCTTCTGTATAGAGCACCAGTCTTGCAGTTTTTCCTTATACATAGTGTCACCCAATTAATAAACAAATGGATTACTTGTTTCACCTAATATGGGCTGCTAGCCTATATTGTATGGTGTGACTTTACTGTGCAAAGTAGCCTACGGTGCGCTTCCGCCATTTTGATTGTGCTGAATGTGTGCATGTATTACATTTGTCTTGAGTTCAAAATGTATATCGATGGTTTTTAAATACTTAAACAGTTCTACATGTCTGAGAGTTTGATGTTGGAGGGAGCGTGTCGGAATGAGGAAATTTAACCCTGGGAATGTGTTCATGTGTTTGTCCAAACATTTTGACCTACAGTTTGAATCTGTACTGTAAGGGTCACGTTTGCTCAGTGTATCTGCTATGCTTTCCATTGAGGTTCATTGTCGATCACTCACCAGTACAGAAGGGAAACACCTTCAGTCTGTTGAGTCTTAGGTGCTCGCCCACGTCCAAAGTGGTGCTCTCCTGACCTCAGGTGACCTGCTACTGAAGCGCTGCTGGGTGAGATTTCAGCACCACGGAGAGCTCCAGCCTGCTGTTCCACATGGCAGAGCCTCTGCTCCAATCACTGTGCAGCTGGACCCTGGGAGATAAGGCTCTGCTCCAATCACTGTGCAGCTAGGCCCTGGGAGAAAAGGCTCTGCTCCAATCACTGTGCAGCTGGACCCTGAGAGATAAGGCTCTTATCCAATCACTGTGCAGCTGGACCCTGGGGCATAAGGCTCTTATCCAATCACTGTGCAGCTGGACCCTGAGAGATAAGGCTCTGCTCCTATCACTGTGCAGCTGGACTCTGGGAGATAAGGCTCTTATCCAATCACTGTGCAGCTGGACCCTGAGAGATAAGACTCTGCTCCAATCACTGTGCAGCTAGACCCTGAGAGATAAGGCTCTGCTCCAATCACTGTGCAGCTGGACCCTGAGAGATAAGGCTCTGCTCCAATCACTGTGCAGCTGGACCCTGAGAGATAAGGCTCTGCTCCAATCACTGTGCAGCTGGACCCTGGGAGATAAGGCTCTTATCCAATCACTGTGCAGCTGGACCCTGAGAGATAAGGCTCTGCTCCAATCACTGTGCAGCTGGACCCTGAGAGATAAGGCTCTGCTCCAATCACTGTGCAGCTGGACCCTGAGAGATAAGGCTCTGCTCCAATCACTGTGCAGCTGGACCCTGGGAGATAAGGCTCTGCTCCAATCACTGTGCAGCTGGACCCTGAGAGATAAGGCTCTGCTCCAATCACTGTGCAGCTGGACCCTGAGAGATAAGGCTCTGCTCCAATCACTGTGCAGCTGGACCCTGAGAGATAAGGCTCTGCTCCAATCACTGTGCAGCTGGACCATGAGAGATAAGGCTCTGCTCCAATCACTGTGCAGCTGGACCCTGGGAGATAATGCTCTGCTCCAATCACTGTGCAGCTGGACCCTGAGAGATAAGGCTCTGCTCCAATCACTGTGCAGCTGGACCCTGGGAGATAAGGCTTTGCTCCAATCACTGTGCAGCTGGACCGTGGGAGATAAGGCTCTGCTCCAATCACTGTGCAGCTGGACCCTGGGAGATAAGGCTCTGCTCCAATCACTGTGCAGCTGGACCCTGGGAGATAAGGCTCTGCACCAATCACTGTGCAGCTGGACCCTGAGAGACAAGGCTCTGCTCCAATCACTGTGCAGCTGGACCCTGAGAGATAAGGCTGTGTTAGAGGTGGAGGCAGGGGAACAGGACACCTGCTATACTACATTCCATTGCAGACAGCCCCAGGATAGCCAGTTACAGAGAGAGCCTGATCTCTGTTTAGATCAGAGATGGATCCACCAGCAAACACAGACTCCAGCCAGGAGGGCCAGTTATTAGTGGAAATTCAACAAACACAGAGAATAACAGCTTTTTACACGGTGCTGAATGAATGAGATACTATGAACATACCCATGGCTTCAATTCATTTTCCAGTCAATGATATTGAATTCGAATTAATTTGAAGTTCACTTATGGAAAGGTGTATTGGTTAAACTTTGGGAAGGTTGGAAAAGAATAACGAAAACGCATCTTGGGACTCTTAAGTGATTGAGTAAATACTGCAGAGATGAAGACGGCCTATATTGTTGCCAATGCTGAAAGAAAAATGTCAAACAGGAAATACCATTAGTAATAACTGGTGTGGTGCAGGAGCTGTTTAGAATATATATCCATTAGTGTAATGATTCAGTTATTTGGCATGGAAAACGGTAAACGTTTTAAATTATCTAAAGTGGGCGGGGTCAGTTGAACCCTGTTCAGGTCGGGGAGTCAGAAGCACATTTGAATGCGATTCAGTTATTCATGCTTCATGAATTTAACTTATTTAAAAACGGCATTGCTAATGAATGTTGGTGAAAAGCTGTTTTTAAAAGTAATTTCCCTCAGTTTCAAACTTTTTTAAATTCTATATCCGTTTTTAAGATGGTATTTGAAATGAATTGGTTTGATCTCCCCTTGTGGGCAGAAATGATTGTTGATGAATAGTTTTATAGCTGTCCATAATCGGAGGGCATTATTTGCAGGTTGTTGTATAAATTACTTGGGACTTGGATTCCGTGTCAGTCTATGTGACGAGTACACCTACACCCTGGGTCTGTGTGCCTGGCCCCGCCTGGTGACTGTTGCCAGGCAGGACGCCTGTTGTGTGGAGATGCTGTGCGAGAGTAATGAGGACACGGGTACGAGTTCATCGTTTTTATCCCCGTTCATCAGCTCCTCCGAGGCCCATCTCCCCCCACACACACACACACACACACACACACTCCAGACAGCCTTCATACATCACGGTCCGACCTTAAAACCATCCCCCTCATTCCCTTTAAAATTCACCTGTCAAACACAAAATGGGCATTATCTGTAAAGGGTCCCTGACGTTTCTGTTTTTACCTTTGGAGCCTTGCACATGTCCTCACTGCTTGGCATGCCATATCTTTACTGAGAGACTGTCCTGTGTGTTTCCATGCCCTGAATGAGAAACTCATAGGGCCTGCTCCCTTCACTCTCTCCCTGCGTAGGTACATATGCAGTATGCAGTATGCAGTGAGTCACTAAAGCACAAAGCCAGAGAAGTGGACATAAAGGTAGAGATTCACAGACTAACAGATCGCAAGAAAAAGGGAAGAAAGCATTGAAAGCTTCAATGATAGATATATCTGTACACACACACACACACACACACACACACACCGTCTGCATTTGTGACGCGGAACTGAGTTTATCGCTGAAGGACAGAAAATGATGAGGTGAACGTTGATGCGGGGAGAACGGGGGAGGGGCGCACTTGGCCACATGCAGGCTGGATGAGGCCCAGCGGTGACGGCGATGGCGCATGCATCAGTGTGACCGCGTTCTCCCGCCAACGCTCTCAGTGTCGGGTAATTAACTGACCCGCCGAGCAGCGCCTCAGAGGGCGGGTGGTGGTGGTGGTGGTGGGGGGGGGTAATATCATTCCCCACGCTGAATAAAACACTTCTCTTAGCGGGAGAACAGAGGTGCGGCTAATAGCCTCGAGCTCACTTCCTGCCTGTTATACCAGGCGTGTCCCACGCGTGTGCTGTTACCACACACGTGTGGGACGTATCATCAGGTAGCTCCGCGCTAATACTCAAGCCACTCTGAACTAGGCCCAGAGTCAGTCTAACTGCAAGCGCTATAAAGATCAGTGACAGGCTACATGCGACACGCTACTGAGACCATGCAGAAATAAAAGTTTAGGTATTTACATTTTTTATTTTTATTTTTGTATGACAAAAACATGTTGGTGAAAATATGTTCTGGAATATTACTTACTTTTATTTAATGTCCCTTGCAGTGTAGGTTTCAGCATTGTCGAATATATGGTTCTTGAGATTTAAGAACAGATATTCATGTCCCCTACAAGGGACAAAAATAATTTCTGGATCGTAGGTTAATGTAGTAAACAGTAAAAACAAATATCCTTGTGCCTTATTGGTATGGTGATATTTGGGTAACCGATAATTTTTTTTCAGGCCTGCTGGTACACACCAAAAAACCCCAAAACATACGTGGCACGCGGGGTGGCATATTGGCGTAGTCTTTGGTCGGATGGCGCAGAAGGTGGTCTCCGATTTTATATTTGCTTTCAAATTTTTGTTCGCTCTGTATATTCAAGACTTAAACCAATATGACCACAAGGAGAGGATGATTTAACAATAAGCTGTGTAACCTGTGCCACATTATAATTTGTACAAGTATAGGGGAAACGCTGCATAGGCCTGACAGACCAAATCAGGTCAATGAACCTCTTTACCACAATGAACTTTGTCCAAGGCTACCTTTCTATTACAACATTGCCAGAATGTTGGATCTTTTTAAAAAAAAAAGAATAAATAAAACGTATTTGGCACCTAACGTAGGGCTGTATGTATCCAACCCTAATTTGTCCAATTATCTGCTACGACGGCCGTGTTCATGTGCGAAACCCACTGCTCCTTCTGGAGAGTGTATACAAATCTAATTGAAGGCTCATACTTCAGAAAGAATCGGTTAACTTCACCAGTAATGCACTGATTCATTTTCTAACAATATTTCAATGAAAACATGCCCTCTGTGTTTGTTTCCCACCTCTGTCCACATTGTCAGCAGAGATTTAGCCCAAACATTGGGCCACTGAATAACCCTAACCCTAACCCTCAGAACTGTGGCCCACAGCCTCTGATCAGTACATTATGTAAACCTGGCTTACGTGGACTTGGTTTTGCAGAACCCTTTGGTGTTGCCCGCTGAAGTAGGAATAAAGCCCATTGTTTAACAAACCAATACCTCTGGGCTGGATCTTCAAAAACTCAGTTCTCATTAACCCTTGTGTGGTGTTCGTGTTTTTGTTACTCACCCAGTGTTCGCGGGTCTGGTGGACCCACAACATTATTGGGTTTTTAAAACAATAAAGCCGTAACAATTTATGTAAAAATGCTTCACAGATATTGACTTTATCTCAATTACAAGCAATATAGCATATATGGTTAATATTGACCATTTACCTCTGCTAGATCACATTTATCAATTAAAGTGATATTTGTTTTTTGTGATAAAATATGATTTTTGTGTTCTTTTGTGCATCACAGAAAATGAGCCAAGGCCAATGAGTCTCAGGTTGAAAAAATTATGAATTGTATCATTTTTCTTTTAGTAAACATTGACTATGGGTCCCACAGACCCGAACACCACACAAGGGTTAAAAAATCCTATTCCACCATATAATAAAAGCTGTCGCACAAAACACATTCAACAGTTTGCGGTTGACAGTTGTGCCGGAGAAGAGGAGCTCTATCTATGGATTGCAAGCGGCTATTCTCGGGTTGCCGGAGACAAAGAAACGGCGACTATTTTTGTGAAGTTTAATCTTGTGCCCCCGTAATTTGAAACATGCATCATAGCTGACACTCATTAATTGGCTGTTGTAGTAGGCCAGAGGGTTGCTGGGGAGGCCGGATCTGTGTGGGGTCACGAGTTGGTTCGTGACACTGCTTAAGATGGTCTCCGATGTCCTTACTGTGAGAGCTGGTGATGACACTGTTACTGACTCTTATATAACATGCATTGTTCTTTCCGCCCCTTTTCTTTCTAAAAGTAAACACTCGCAATGGCTCATGGGACACACGTGTTCCATGAAAGCGTAATTTTTACAGTTTTACTCGAATGGCCCAGTTACATTCATCAAAAACCTCAAACTGGTTCAGGATGCAAAGTTATCATCTGTACTGAATGCTAAATCTTTCAGTCTTGGCTGCTTATGTAATTCACATGTAACCACGCATGTTATGGTACACACTATGCTATATCTGCGCTTGCATGCTATGTTTAGCTGCTTGAAAGTAATGGACAGGCATGCATACGTGTAGAAATGAGGGGCCTATTCGATCCCTCCTTTTAGAGAATATTTAATATGCTTTGCATATGAAGCTTTTGATCCATTAAGCTAAATAACTTGCAAGGTAGATAACAAATAGGCATAGGGTTTTATTATTTTTTTTACATTTTTTTATTTTTATCCCAGCCGTCAATGCAGAGAGAGAGAGAGAGAGAGAGAGAGAGAGAGACAGCAAGGGATAATCCCTCATGTTTAACACAGATGAGATGACCCAAGTCAGATATATCCAGAAAATGTAGGCAGCTAGCACGGAGATAATGATGTGTCTTGAATATTATCATACAGCCCGACATGGTGAAATTGATTTCAAGAAGATGCAGGGAGACGTGTCAAGGAACCGTCTGTGAGATGAGGCTGTGTTAGGATGTGGTTGGATCTACATGGAGACACAGGGAGACGTGTGAAGGAGCCGTCTGTGAGACGAGGCTGTGTTAGGATGTGGTTGGATCTACATGGAGACGCAGGGAGACGTGTGAAGGAGCTGTCTAGGAGACGAGGCTGTGTTAGGATGTGGTTGGATCTACATGGAGACGCAGGGAGATGTGTGAAGGAGCCGTCTGTGAGACGAGGATGTGTTAGGATGTGGTTGGATCTTCATGGAGACGCAGGGAGACGTGTGAAGGAGCCGTCTAGGAGACGAGGCTGTGTTAGGATGTGGTTGGATCTTCATGGAGACGCAGGGAGACGTGTGAAGGAGCCGTCTGTGAGACGAGGCTGTGTTAGGATGTGGTTGGATCTACATGGAGACGCAGGGAGACGTGTGAAGGAGCCGTCTAGGAGACGAGGCTGTGTTAGGATGTGGTTGGATCTTCATGGAGACGCAGGGAGATGTGTGAAGGAGCCGTCTAGGAGACGAGGCTGTGTTAGGATGTGGTTGGATCTTCATAAATCTGTGAGAAAATGGAGCTAAAGTCTCCCGGAGAGAGAGACCTCCGCTGACCTGAATTATTTTCATGTCAGAATAATTGCGCCTTTGGTTTGCCTTTGTGCTTTCTGTTTTATGCCACTAAACGCAGAGGAGCAAGCAAGCAGTCGATGTGTTAGGCTTATAGGATTCAACTTTTGAACTTTTGTAGTCTTACCAAATGTGGTGTCTGTAGCACGTGCTCTTTAAATTTTACAGGGGGCCATTTTTTTACTTTTTATTCTCACCGTTTCCCCTTTTTAAAGTAAAGAACGGTCTGTTTTCATGCCATCAGCATGGTAGGTAGGAAGTTTACGAAGTGTACGAGAGAAATGACGCCTCATCTTCCCTTTCCATAATTGATCTTAGAAACGAGATGAAGAATGGAAGATGGGTAGATGTGAGATGTTTTTAAATGGAGCTCCTTTGTAAGAACCCAACATTAACACCTGTGGACCTGCCCAAAAAAACAAAAACAACAACAAAAAGCCAAACAGGAAATGTCTTTTTCCTTCCAATCATTTTATTTAAAATGTTTAATTTTATTACTGGCATACATATAGCCACATACATACTTACAAGATAATAGCAATACATTTACATATAGATCTGCATACATAACCACAACACCAGAGGACAGGTCAACTACAAGTTTGACAGGGTACACTACATATAGAGATATACTACAAGTTTGACAGGGTACACTGCATATAGAGATATACTACAAGTTTGACAGGGTACACTGCATATAGAGATATACAACAAGTTTGACAGGGTACACTACATATAGAGATATACTACAAGTTTGTCAGGGTACACTACATATAGAGATATACTACAAGTCTGACAGGGTACACTACATATAGAGATATTCTACAAGTTTGACAGGGTACACTACATATAGAGATACTACAAGTTTGACAGGGTACACTACATATAGAGATATACTACAAGTTTGACAGGGTACACTACATATAGAGATATACTACAAGTTTGACAGGGTACACTACCTATAGAGATATACTACAAGTTTGACAGGGTACACTACCTATAGAGATATACTACAAGTTTGACAGGGTACACTACATATAGAGATATACTACAAGTTTGACAGGGTACACTACATATAGAGATATACTACAAGTTTGTCAGGGTACACTACATATAGAGATATACAGGGATATCATCAGTTCGAAACATAAACATGTCTACAGAGCAAACTAAGGGCCAGACTAACCTGGGGGGAGGGTAATGAGACCAGAAAAACAAATAAAGACATTATATGCTAACAGCCAAAAGAAAAGTGTATAGAAGAACCATTGGCACTTTTTTGGAAAAACGGCGGGATAATAATATTAATAATAAAGCTGACAAAAACAAAAGCAATTGGGTTCCAGTGGCTTCCATGCAACACTGCTTGAACCCCTAATGATAAAGATACTTTTACGTCCAAGAAATAGATTACCTCCGTTATGTAATCCAGAGAGAGTCAGGAGAGCACATCCCCTGAAGAAGCAGTGGGTTAGTAGTTGAGAACTGGGTCCCAAATTGTTAGAAATTTATCTAATTTTCCCTTACACCAGGAAGGGTAAACTCTCTACGGGAAGGAAGTATAGGACATTACTGAACCAAGATGAGATTCCTCAAGACAAGCCTGAAAAATTGAAAAGGGTCCCAAATAGCATAGTGCCAGTATAATTCTACGATGTTTTCTGAGAGATTGAAAGAATGGATCCACACCTAAAATACATTGGAGTGGATTCAGTATTGTTCCATAGAGTTCAATAGGAAAATGAGTCGGGAGAAACAAACCTTTGATCAATGGGGAGTTCAGAGAGTTAAAGAACATAGCAGAGATGCAGTAGGTAATCATCAGCATAGCATACAGTATTTTGGGAAGTAAATTAAATTTAAGAACTGCAATTCACCCAAGCATTGAGATTGGCATTGTTGACCACATCAATAGGTCGATCTTAGCCTTATTTAGTATTGGAAATAAATTCTGTTTACCTACTGATTCAACTGAAGGGGGAATCAAATATTTAAAGCCATCAAGTGCAGGTTTAAATGGAGCGCTCACAGGACTGTGTCTAGATACGGCCAAGAGACAGAGCTACAGATTTATTAAAATGTATTTTATACCCGGAGAAGACACTAAATTCTTTAATTGTTTCAATAACCGCTGGGACAGATGTAATGGAATCGGATAAAGATATATTCCCTTTTTATTTACCTTTAATACCACATATTGAAGATTTCAACATGATGGCCTGAGCAGTAATCTCTATTGCCAGAGCAAAGAGCAGTTGTGGCAGAAGACTGATGGCTCCCTCAGAAAGGAGCTTTCCATGAACAAACTCTGATGCACATGGAGCTCAATAAAGGATTTTGACCCAGTCGATGCCTTTTTCTCCGATTGAGAAACGCTGGAGAGTTTTAGAGAGGTGTTTCCCCGCAGTCAAAGGCCTTTTCACAATCTAAGGAGACCATGGAGTCTTTTTAAGGAAACTGTGCTCTAGGCGAGTTGGGTGAATAATATACGCGGTACGTTACCTGAGTGCCGCTGTCGCGCCGGCCCTTTGAGGGCACGCGCCGAGTTCGGATCGAAGGACGCACAGAGACCGACGAAGACGCCGCTCGATGAAGTCGCTTCCCCGCACTCGCTCCGCTGCGAGCTTCACAGGTTACCTGTGCGGTCTTTCCAGGGTCTGTGAGTGCAAAGAGCCATCCCTGATGAGAACTGTGTGGGCTGCAGCAGAGAAACTCAACAGTGTGAAGGACCAAGCCTTGGCAACAGCGACTATACCCATACCACAGTGTTCACTTTATATTACAGCAACAGCGACTATACCCATACCACAGTGTTCACTTTATATTACAGCAACAGCGACTATACCCATACCACAGTGTTCACTTTATATTACAGCAACAGCGACTATACCCATACCACAGTGTTCACTTTATATTACAGCAACAGCGACTATACCCATACCACAGTGTTCACTTTATATTACAGCAACAGCGACTATACCCATACCACAGTGTTCACTTTATATTACAGCAACAGCGACTATACCCATACCACAGTGTTCACTTTATATTACAGCAACAGCGACTATACCCATACCACAGTGTTCACTTTATATTACAGCAACAGCGACTATACCCATACCACAGTGTTCACTTTATATTACAGCAACAGCGACTATACCCATACCACAGTGTTCACTTTATATTACAGCAACAGCGACTATACCCATACCACAGTGTTCACTTTATATTACAGTGTGCTGTAATATTATTTAGTGTTCATAACTGCACAGTGTGCTGTTAGTGCATGATTAAGTGTTCATAACTGCACAGTGTGCCGTTAGTGCATGATTAAGTGTTCATAACTGCACAGTGTGCCGTTAGTGCATGATTTAGTGTTCATAACTGCACAGTGTGCCGTTAGTGCATGATTTAGTGTTCATAACTGCACAGTGTGCCGTTAGTGCATGATTTAGTGTTCATAACTGCACAGTGTGCCGTTAGTGCATGATTAAGTGTTCATAACTGCACAGTGTGCTGTTAGTGCATGATTTAGTGTTCATAACTGCACAGTGTGCCGTTAGTGCATGATTAAGTGTTCATAACTGCACAGTGTGCTGTTAGTGCATGATTTAGTGTTTATAACTGCACAGTGTGCTGTTAGTGCATGATTAAGTGTTCATAACTGCACAGTGTGCTGTTAGTGCATGATTAAGTGTTCATAACTGCACAGTGTGCTGTTAGTGCATGATTAAGTGTTCATAACTGCACAGTGTGCTGTTAGTGCATGATTAAGTGTTCATAACTGCACAGTGTGCTGTTAGTGCATGATTAAGTGTTCATAACTGCACAGTGTGCTGTTAGTGCATGACGAAGTGTTCATAACTGCATTGCGTGACATTACAAAAGAATGATAGTGGTTTGTTGACAGTCATACATTTTAGTATGTTTAATTAAGAAGGACACCAGAGTGGCTAGATTGTGAACTCCAAACAAGGTTATAACGTGCACTCTCTAAGCGGGAGTTATATGTATATACAGTGGCATAGCAGCACTGCATCCTGCCTAAATGTTTTTAACCTGGTCTATATACAGTGCATCCGGAAAGTATTCACAGCGCTTCACTTTTTCCACATTTTGTTCTGTTACAGCCTTATTCCAAAATTGATTAAATTCATTTTTTCCCTCAAAATTCTGCACAATGTGAAAAAAGTTTTTTTGAGATTTTTGCAAATTTATTAAAAATAAAAAACTAACATTTCTCATTTACATAAGTAAATGCTATCAAACGAGCCCCAAACCATCACTCTGTTGCCAGATATGGAGTAGATGTGGATGGATCACTTTAAGGGTTGTTTCTCCTGACTTTTTTCCCCATAGAGTTCTATAGGAAAATGAGTCCGGAGAAATAACCCTTGCAGTGATCCATCCACATCTACTCCATATCTGGCAACAGAGTGATGGTTTGGGGCTCGTTTGATAGCTCAGACCCTTGATAACTTACAGCCATTTAGCCAGCCATGTGTTCCATACTGTACCAGTGTAATTTACAGCTGAATCTAGTCTCACCCCCCAATTTCCATAGAGATCCATTCAAATGCAGAGAGGTTATAGTATCGCTTGTAACAGTACCTGAAAATAAGATATCGACAGTTTTTTGATGTTGATGGTCACAGACTTCAGGAAGTAACAGCATGTAAAGGATATGCGACCAAATATGAAATATGATACTTTAAAAATACGTTAAAGCAAAGGGTATGAATACTTATGTAAATGAGAAATTTTATTTTTTTATTTTTAATAAATTTGCAAAAATCTCAAAAAAACGTTTTTCACATTGTCATTATGGGGTGTTGTGTGTAGAATTTTGAGGGAAAAAATGAATTTAATCAATTTTGGAATAAGGCTGTAACAGACCAAAATGTGGAAAAAGTGAAGCGCTGTGAATACTTTCCGGATGCACTGTACATTAAGGGCCTGATTTACTAAGACCTTTAGCGGTTGCAAAAACTTTTAGCACACGCAAAACTAATTACGCAACCAATGATTGGTGCAAAACAAATACTAAAATGTTTTGCGCACGCTAAAGGTCTTAGTAAATCGGGGCCTAAGTGTTCTATTAGCAGCATACTACTTTTTAGTATGCAAGAGCTTCACATATTGGTAAGCCTCTGTTAATTAGTCTAGCCTAAATTAAAACACGTATAGAGCAGTAGTATGATGGTAATAAATGATACTTTAACTCTCCTTTTCCAGCTTCAAAGGGCCTCTAGTTTTGCGTATGATGAATGTTTATCGGTAAAACTCTGTGTTTATTATTCCCATTGGCTTATTAAAATGAAAAAGCTCTAAACAAACTCAAATAAATTACATTTTTGGCTCTTTTCATAATGATTAGTTTATTATTTTGAGTGATTAGAGTCCTAAAATAATAGGAAATGTCTGAAACGGTCAGGTAGATAAATAGCCCTATTAGTTTTAGTCATTAGTTTGTCTGCAGAATAAAAAGCAACGATAAAATAAAGATAAATAAAGTACACCAAGAGACAAAAAGAGACTTATATGCACAAGATATAACAGTAACATAAACATCCATAAATCCTAATAACACACCACATATGAAGCGTTAGCATATCTGATGGCATAGTGTTTACATGGTTGCCATCTCGGGTGTAACACAATCACCAGATAGTCAGCTACTCAATCAATGCCAGGGTATAATATTATAATGCAGCAGCACCTATACAGAGAGGGGAGGGGTGGACATATGACTCTTTCCCCGCTCGCTTTTTCTCCTGAAGCAATCAGATTTGTGCGTTTGCTATCTGCAGGCCCCTGGAGAACACATTATACCAGGAGTGCCTTTTTGATAATCGGAAGATACACTCGTCCGCTTCCCCGGCGTTCCATTCCCAGGGTAAACAAAAACAAATGGCTTATGACATTGCTTAGCCGGGAGAATGAAGGCATCGTGTTTGTTACCAGGTGCTCTGGAAATGTATAGGAGGCCGAGTTGTTCTGCTGTGCTTAACACCAAATGTCTGCTTCGGCATGTGATCTTTGAAGGATGAATTTGATTTGTGCAGTATTCGGTTTTTGGGATAAAAAGAGGTGTGTGTGTGTGTGTGTGTGTGTGTGTGTGTGCGTGTGCGTGTGCGTGTTTCATTTTTATATTGTATATAGGATTAAAAGCAGTGTAATCTGAGGGTATCTGCCCTTGATAATGCAAGCAACTGATTACCACTCTGGAGACTATGGCAATTCTTGGCATTCTTTCTTGGGTCAGATAAGATGCTCCAGTTTCTCCTTAAATAAAGGGTCCTTAACATGGAGCCTGTTATTTAGCTTTGGTTCAACAACACAGGACTGGACGATTCCACAGCATATAACGACAAACGAGCCCTCTTGGCCTTGTATGGTATATTCACAGAAAACTTTGTTAATGCTTACTAATTACTCACAAGTTAAGTGTTAATTTCTGTTGATAAACTCATGAGTCTAAAGGGATTTTGTTGGCGTGTGTATTCGTGAAAAATGAATTATGAATCCATTTGGCACACGCAATTTCCTTCATGTGACTAAACATGTATTCCTCAGAACATTAATCGTAATTAAAAGACGTGCACAGAGCAAATCATAACTGCTTCGATGGGTGCCCTCATCACCCAGATTCAACCATCATACACACACACACTACAAGTGTTAGTTACAAGCAGTCCAGGGTTTTTTTTCTTTCAAAATATGATGTAACGTTTTGCAAACTTGTAGGGATATTCACATGGGAGAAACACACTTGCGAGTTTAATATTAAGTTTTTATGTTAAGCTCAGTGGATCCAAAAAAAAATTCAGAAAATTAAGAAATGGGTGGAAAAATTGCATTTCATTTGCTATGGAGGGAAAAGGCCACAAACCTTGATTCTAGGTAGATTCTCTGATCTGATTCTCTGATACCTCAGAGTTGCGCTAGCATTAGCAATGTGTGTATGTCCAAAAGAAGGGACAGCATGGAATAATCTGAAAATGGTTTCCATCAATCAACTACATCATGGGTAAGTCGTAATTGAGACATTATGTCCAAAATTCCGAACTATCCCTTTAAGGTGAAAACAAAAACCAGCAGAGCCTTCTTCTTCCCAGGACCAGGGTTGACCACTCCTGTTCTCGACCAAAAAAGGACGAGGATTTAAACGCGTCAATGTGGGAAGTAGAGCTTTAACATTCCCATCACATCACATAAAAACGTTTTATAATCCTACAAAACAGGAACGAGAAATCGGAGAGTATTTGTGGCTGTTACGGCGCTGTCATTGAGTTTTATATCTTTAATTATTTGTATTTTATGGGCGAGCACCAGAACTATAGTATATGCTATACTGGAATGGGCCCATCTTCAATATACATAAAATATGGAAAATGCACAAGGTCCAAGAAAAAGTTAATTTTTGCTCACAATCCAAAGCATACATTGCATATGCGACGTATGGTTTACATATCATATTCTTTTCTATGTCTTGAAACTGCATTTGGAAAGACTATTTATTTTCTGTAAGCTTTAATATGCTGGGATTGTATTAATAGTTTCAGGCTGTTGAAGGTGTAGGTGTCAATATTATCAAAATTATTTATTTATTTTTGCAATGTTTGAACTGTAGCCTTATAAGTATTAACTTGTCCACACTTGTCTTTTCCAAGTCACCATAAATACGTCCATGTGCAAACTAAATAAAGGTACATATAGGTCACAAAACAGCCACCAGTAATACTACTGCTACTATTGCTACTATTGCTGTTGCTACTACTGCTGTTGCTACTGCTGCTGCTGCTACTACTACTGCTACTACTACTACTACTGCTACTACTGCTGCTGCTACTACTACTACTGCTGCTGCTGCTACTGCTACTACTGCTAGTACTACTACTACTGCTACTACTACTACGACTACTACTACTACTGCTGCTACTACTACTGCTACTGCTACTACTGCTACTGCTGCTGTTGCTACTACTACTACTGCTGCTACTGCTGCTGTTGCTACTACTACTACTGCTTCTGCTACTGCTACTACTACAACTGCTACTACTGCTGCTGCTACTACTACTACTACTACTGCTGCTGCTGCTACTGCTACTACTGCTGCTGTTGCTACTACTACTATTACTACTGCTACTACTACTACTACTGCTGCTACTACTACTGCTACTACTGCTACTACTGCTACTGCTGCTGTTGCTACTACTACTACTACTGCTGCTGCTACTGCTACTACTACAACTGCTACTACTGCTGCTGCTACTACTACTATTGCTACTACTGCTGTTGCTACTACTACTGCTGCTGCTACTGCTACTATTGCTGCTACTGCTGCTGCTACTACTGCTGTTGTTACTACTGCTACTACTGCTGTTGCTACTACTACTACTGCTGCTATTGCTACTGCTACGATTGCTGCTGCTGCTGTTGCTACTACTACTGCTGCTGCTACTGCTGCTACTACTGCTGTTACTACTACTACTGCTACTGCTGCTACTATTGCTTCTACTGCTGCTGCTACTGCTACTGCTGCTGTTACTACTACTACTGCTGCTGATGCTACTGCTACTACTCTAGCAGTTGGGATATTGAGTTTGTAAACACAGTTGGGTGATGGTTCAGTTGTAAAGGTGGGGCACTGCCATTGTTTCCATGAGCGAGTTACTAAACATGAACTGCTTTTAAGCGGGAAATTGAGAGGAAATGGAATTCAATAAAAGTAAATGAAAATAAGACGAATTAATGAATAAATCAATAAAACAACAACAATATGCTTTAGTCATAAACAGTCCCAGAGCAATCCTGTAAAATAATTTCACTTTGTTTCCCCAATATACATTTTTGTATGTACAATCCTTTGCCAAAGCAGATAGTCTAATTATATTTGGAATCACATGACACTTCAGCTTCTTTTATTGGGTCCCCAATATTATGGAGGAATCTCTTTGGTTACAAATAGTTTTATGCATTTGTTTAGGTGTAGTTTTAACTTTTGTGTAACCCTAAGAATACATGATTCTGACACACAACAATAAACCTTTCACATGCAGGCTAATAATTGAAATGTATATTTTTTCCCAGAGGATCATGCCAGTTATAGACATACTTTTTCGTACTGTAACTTTCACACAGCAACTGACATATCTACCGCTCTACAAGGACAACAGAGGAACAACCAAATCCCTCTCCACATGGGAACTCTAATTCTAAGAGTACAAGGGCTGATAAACGGTAGAATACACAGGGTGTTACGTAACCCCCCCCCCCCCTTTTTCATGTTTAATATGCGGCTCACAGTCAGAAGTTTCATCATATTCCTCTCTCAGTTTAAATCCCTACATTTTTTGCCATCTTTTGGCAAAGCGTATTTTTGAAAGAGATTCTTCTTTCAAAAATATGCTTTGCCGAGCCTTAGTTCTGCAATGTAAATGAAGACTGTTTGAGGATAACTGTGATTTTTTTAATATCGGTGTGTACATTAATGAATACCCACTGGCATGTGTTCTCAAATCTCTTTGTTTGCACTCTGATCTGTTTTACTTGAATGTAGTAAAACATACTGGGTACTGATTTGGATGTGGTGATGACACTATTTTACCTTATGCATAATCTTTAAATATGTTTTGTGTTTGAATTAATGGTTTATTTTGTCTATTTTTGCCTCATACTTGAAGGTTAAACTGTATATTTGACCTCATACTTAAAGGTTTTCTTTAGCATTTTGTGTATCACATATTAGAGTTACAGGTGTATGGTAGGCTTCACAACACAATCTAAATGGTCTTTCGGAGGGCATTGTCTGTGTAAAATGCACTTTGAGCTGCATTTTATGATATGAAAGGTGCTATATAAATAAAGTTTATTATTATTATTATTATTCATGCACTCCAGCATACCTGTTGTGCATTTCATGTGTAATTTAGAAAGGCTCTAGAAAGAAAATAATGTTTAGTATTTTACTACAAATTGTTATATTTTAATATCAGTAATATTTTTGCATACATCCGATTCCCTTTAATGCATCTTAAAGTGTCCAATAGCAACACTGGAAAACAGGAACTTTGGGGAAATGTTCTGGTCAGATGAACCTGGGATTTCTTATTCTGTTTGTAGAATTCAGGATCATTTATTCAGAACCCAGCGGTCTACATTCTCTAAGGTAGCTCCTTCAGTGCAAACTGTCAAGAAGCATTTCAGTGCAGCTTATATTGTGATTAGAAGGTGTCCTACTACTGATCTGATGTTATTTGCTTTTTGTGTTGTGTGTGTGTATTTGTGGGGATAGCAGTTGCATTTGCCCCATACACAAGTTAAATGCTGTTTACTGACAACATGATTTGTTTTCTATTCTCCAGTGGCGTTTCTGAACCGGAGTTTGACCAGACATGTATAAGCAGCCAGGCTCTGATTGGCTGAGAGTGTTCCAGGCTATTATAATGAAATGAGCCATGCTCCGTTCGGGCCAGTGAGATTATAGTGGGGTGACTGCAGAATTAATACTGTAAATATTATCTGAATATGCAAATTATGTCTACGTGTAAAGGCAAGTACCATGTGTATGGAAAAGCCACATTGGAAAATTTGCGATGAAAAGATCTTTGCCGTTTTATAGCAGACTGGGTGGACATAAGTCTTAATGCAAAGGGTGTGTTTGTGTGATTCTGTCATTCGAAGCTCAAGTGACTGTAAATTGTGGGATTGACAGTCCAGTCAGAAATGAACTACAGGCACGGCGAATGTTTACTGAGGGTTCCGACCGCTCCTCGTGCCTTGCCCTCACTTCCTTTGATATGCCTGGTGGACCCAAGTACGGCTGTCCGGCTCAGTGCCTGACACTTTGATGTCAGCAGTGATGTCACAAAGGTAAAATACACGAGGATGCTCTTGTCAGGAGCGACCGTGTGAAAGCCCTTCGTTTGTTTTTTTTCTCCTCTCACACACGAGCCGGTTTCGCAGTAACAGCTTTTCAAACGGCGCGAGCAGGGCGGTGTTAGCTGTTCAAAAACACGCCCGTGATTTACCAGAGCTGTGAGAAACACGGGGGAAATTAGACAGGAGCGCACGTTTTCATCATTATTCTTTTTCTTTCTGGGTGTTTAGAGGCTGTCCGCTCTCTTTACCCTGGTCTGTGACATCAGCTACAGGTACCAGATGGTGCCTTTCCCCTGCGGGAATCGGTCGTGTCAAAAACAGGCCAGCGCATCATTACTCGCGCGGAATATTCATATGCCGCCTTCCGTCATCCGTGTCTTCGCAGCCAAATCGGCGTCTGCGTATACGTCCACCAAAAAAAAAAACGCTCACCGTCTCTTCTTCTTAATTAATTGGAAAAAGGCAAATGGCGGTGAATCTCACCCGCTTAATTTAACACGGTCAGCGGTCCGAGGCGGCTGTTGACCACCACGCTGTGCTCATCCCTCCTCCTGGGGGCAGTGTGAGTGGCCAGTCATTAACCGCCGTGAAAGAACCCGCTGCGCGGCTAACATCTCAAGCACCTGAAGTGCCTCATGAATTTAGAGCTGCGTGCTCCAGTCCGGCGCCTTGTGATCACCGTTAACGGCGCCTTGTGATCACCGTTAACGGCGCCTTGTGATCACCGTTAATGGCGCCTTGTGATCATCGTTAACGGCACCTTGTGATCACCGTTAGCGGCGCCTTGTGATCACTGTTAACGGCGCCTTGTGATCATTGTTAACGGCCAGTGGTACTCCACTACTGTACATCTCTCTGGATAAGAGCATTTCCAAAGTGATAATGTAACGTATAATAATAATGTCTTAGACAGGAACCAAGATGCTGGCTCTAACTGTGTAGAGTAATGGTGTTAACCCTGTCATCCTGAACAAATTCCTACGCCGATGCTTGAACTCTTCCACCGACAGTAAGGCTGTAAGGCAGTAAGGCAGTAAGGCTGGCTACAAAATCAGTTGCGTTCCCAGCCTGACTTTCTTTCCACAGGTCATCACTGTAAAATAAATAGATAAAATAGTACATGCAGTAATGTATTAAATAAAGATTTTAAATAAATGCATGAAAGTTGGACTGAGTTTAGTGCAGTTGCTAAGTGCAATATAGCAGGTATGACCGCATGCCATGTGACACTCAGTCCACAGACTGGGTCACATGGTAGGGTCACATGGTAAGGTCCCTCGGGTCGACACGTTTAGTTTGGTGGGCGGTACACTTTTGTGCATGATGAAGTAGTGGCATAAATGAATTTTCTCTCACGTTGGTTAAAAGCCATTTGTTTGCCACCTGGCAGTGTTGAGTGGCTGCTGGGATACTTCCTGCCTGGGCCAAACTCGTTTACAGGGCCCGCGTTTACAAACACTGCCGGCTCCTCTGGAAAGAGCAGGCGCTCCAGACTTCTCCAGTTCACGCCGGTTTCTAATCAGACTCAGCGGCGCAATAGCGAGCGCTAATGGAAGTGCGATCGATAGCCACGGCTACGCTACGCTACGTGTAAGAGCCCTGAAAGAGGATGGACCGTCCTTCAGAAGGGACAGGGAGGGAAACATAAGGGTTAGCCCTGTGATCGAGAGAGGAGAGGGAGGGGGGGGGAGTCACAGAGAGAAGAGGACAGAAAAAGGCCACCTCCCCACCAAAAAATCCCCCCCCGAAATAAACACCAACCAATGAGCTACACATGAATCCTGACTGGAGTGAGGCCTTCTCCCCTGTTTCTTCACCACAGGTGGGCAACGGGCCACTGGATCCTTTAGTGATATGAGTCAATGGCCTATTCAATTCAATTCAATTTATTTTGTATAGCGCTTTTTACAGAGAACTTTTGCAAAGACGCTGTACAGAGAAACAGAAGGAGAATTGGGCAAAAACCAGGCCTGAACCCCCAAACCAGGCCTGAACCCCCAAACCAGGCCTCAACCCCCAAACCAGGCCTGAACCCCTGAACAGCAAACGAGGTAAAAAAAACTCCCCAGTGGGAAGAAAAACAGTGAAACGGTGGCAAGAAAAAACTCCCCGATGGGAATAAATCTGGGAAGGAACCTGGCTAGAGAGGGGGGGCCCATCCTTCCCTGGCCAGCCCGGTTTAAACTAAAGTTAGAATGGCCTACCTGCAGTATAACACCACAGTCTCTTGATTAGTCAATTAGCCAGACCAGGCCAGACACCTGCTATGTACACACGCTCTGCTGTTCAGCCATTCATTTACCCATAATGCTCATGTAATCCACTTCGCTTTGAGTCTTTTTTTATAATGGTAAGGTAGGAAGGAATGTTATGGCAGCCTTGTTTCTGTAGAGAGCCAGACACTCTCAGGTGAGGTTGTGTAAGGAGGCCATTTCCGAGACTTGGGCAGTGGAGGGGAATGTGAGCTATAATGGCTTCAGGAGTCAAGATGTCGTTGTTGAGTACAACAAGATGGCTCCCGTTCCAAGGGACATGTGATCAGAAGAATAATCACCCATTGAGATGGTAGAGACACAAAATAATTGATTCGAATGCGCTTACAGACAGATGCACGTGATTGGCAGCTGTCAGACATCACATACTGATCTTTGATTACGTTGCACCATGTTGCTTTGATGAGAAGGCGAGTACATATACAGTATTCACCAAAATACAAAGCCTTCGTGGCTCAGAGGTAGCAAGCTCATTCGGACATTAAACTTTCCAATTTAACAGCACTCTTGAGGCTGGCAATACTTCAGCTTCCAATAATACCACCAGCGGTATTGATGCACATAACTTCAAGGTGTATGTATGCAGTTTATTAATCCGTATTGCAGTCTTCCTTCATGTTTGACGTTTTATAGTCCATAAAGTGTTGAAATTACTCCCACTGTGTGGTCACTCCCATGGTCTTTAAAGGCTGAACACACAAGCTACAGTAGCTGCCCTAAAGACATGTTGCTATTTGTACTTTCCGCTAATTCAGCCTTTCGGTAATCGGTAAACCCAAAGAGTAGATTATTCTGGGGGCAATTGTAACAGGGGGCAATTGCAACACCATAAAATTGCACCAATCTGAAACAAGCTAGAGCTGAGCTTCTATCCAGCAAGCTAGCTAGTTTCATGTGTTCAGGGTTGGGGGCAATTGTAACAAAAAATTGTGTTACAATTGACCCCTGTTACAATTGCCCCCAGAATACTCTATAGCATAGTACGCTACACTAATCAGGTAAAAAGCGGAGTTTGGATCCGTCATCAATTATTACATGTTGATGTACAAACCTGTTTATAACCTATAGGTTGACACAAGTCTGCAATCCACTTCTGTCAAAAATGTATTTCAATTTTGTATATATATATTTTTTGCCTTCCGTGCTCATCTTGAATTTTTATTGTGCTCATTGTGGTGATGTTTCTGCTGGTGAGTGTCCTATTTCTGATGTGATAGGACAAGTGAGGGTATGTTTTATTGATTGAACAGCGGACAGGCCCTTTGCTGGAACATTTCCGTGACACGTTCGTATTGTTCAGAAGCCCAGGGACCCACATCATGTCCTCGCTTCCACTGCGCCATTTGCAGGGGGATCCATTTTTAGGCCTGTTATTGTAAATAATAAATGCTTCTAGTGAGTGAATCACGATGCAGGCTCTGCAGACGTTTTAATCATATTCTCTGTGAGGATCACATTGGTCCAGACCCTGAAAAACACATTGTGTACGTGTTCGCATGCATGTGAACATGTAGACAGCGTACACACGTACAGGTAATCGTGCAAAAAATGCCCTATAATTATCCATACACTCTCTCACACAGATACACACACATGAACACACATATACTGTACACACACACACCTGTGAATTTGTAAACTCTGCATCCCTGAACTCAATCAATTACACACATACTTCTGCAAATCTGGGCTTTTCACTTAAGTTAATGGTGTGTACTGGAGTACTTTTGAGAGCTTAACAACATTTATGTTTGTAAGACTACTGTCTTATGTTCCCATTTCATGTTAAGGCGTTAAATCAGTATTCGCTTTGGTGCAAATGGTCAATTTGGCCCATTGTTTGTCCTCCCTTCAGTTGTAGCCCCTGATTTACGATGCTATCGATTACAGAGTCTAGTGTTTGAAGCGTTATGGCATACACAAGCACAGCCCTGAAGATGAGCAACCACAGCGATTCAATAAAAGCATTTTACCCTTTGAATGATTCATGCTAAATGCATTTGAAGTTTCCCTATAGCAACGTTTTCAGTGTTTTCAGAGCTAAAGGAAATGCAAGAGCAAGACAATACTGTATAACTAGGCTTGAGAAAGGCCAGACAACATGTCTATGCAAGGAGCTTTTGTTTTTTTTGTTGTTAATAGGTACCAAACAAAAAAGTAAGACAAAGGTTTGTACAAGTTATTAAAGTGTGATTTTTACCTTCTGTAAGGTCTAACTCATAAAAGCATGTCTGTATTTTTGTATTTAAACAGTTTTCTGATACCACAACAATAAGAAAAAGCCATTACCTGGTGCAGGTGCCCTTTCATCTCTCCCCAGGAAAAGAGGGTGGAAATTCAGGTGATCAATAATCCTGCCTGTGCTTGGGTCAGACTGACCTCTGATATAAGTGGGGTTTTGATTTGAGCCCACGTGTAAAGTACGGATTCAGAGCCACCCCAGGTCTGTCCAACACATAACTCCCACGCCCTTGATCACGTGATCCATGTGGACGGATTGCTACAGATCACTGTTAGGCACTGTCAGCATATTAGCACATGCTAAATAATGACTAAATGTAAATGTAGTATGATGTGACGTACTTACTTGCTCGTCAGAGATCACGTCAGTATGGCGCCTCTTCTGTACGCTATGCATCAGGGATTTCTTTGGACACGATGCACGTGGAAAAAACATTTTTCAGTGCTGTCCAGCTTGGCGCTTCTTCATCCTGCAGTTGATAATTCCGTAGTTGACAGTTACGCATGCTGCCTGAGGTCTTTATTGCTATATCCATCCAGTGTATTTTGCTGAAATGCCTCTTAAGAATATTTGCCCCCCAAAAGTCAATTTCAATTAGATGTGCAATTTGCTAAAATGTCATTTATTGCAGGAAAACAAAAAGGGCGAGTTGATAGCTGTTGTTTTTCTGCCTTCTGTAACAGCGTGGGCATCTGTTTATAGACAGATGTCTGTCATCTCTTTTTCACTTCACATATATTGTGCTTGTGCTTTTTTCCTTTCATATTTTTTTCTTGGTGATGTTTTCACCCAGCTGGGCTCAGGGCGGTGTTTCCCCGCCCCACAGATAGCTCGATGTCCTCCTGACCTCGTTCCCCGCCCCACAGATAGCTTGATGTCCTCCTGACCTCGTTCCCTGAAGGGCTAGCGCTTCATAACCACGGTGCCGTGTTTGTTTTGACAAAGATTGAATTTGCTGTTAAAGCCAGAGTTTGCTGCGCACTACTCTGAGCTCAGAGAGCTATAATTGGCGCTGCGCTGCTTCACACGCTCGCATGCGTTATAATTCCGCTAAGTTACGGCGCAGGTGAGAAATTCACAGTGAATATGAATGAACACCATGCCCCATACCTATACAGCGCAGAGAGTTTGCCACTTTTCAGGGTTTCCTTCCGAAATAACCACAATGACCCCAGACTCTCAGCCCTTAAAAACATGAACTTCTGTACATTCTGACCTCATGTAACCACACGGAATTCATGTACAACGCCACACATCCACACAAAAGAATCAACCGTCCATCCAGTTGTGTCCAGGGGTGCCATTTGGGTATGGCAAGGAAACCCTAGCTTTCATGGTCAAAACTCTGAGTCCATTACTTTAATGATATTATTGCAAATAAAAAGCATTTTTCTAACGATGCTACTTATATTTACTCCCCCATCAATCCATAATCCATAGCCAGTAGGCTGTGTTTCTACGTGGCTAAGTTTCCTGACTATACGCTAATAGATTATTGCTTCTTATTTGTTAATGTAGCTATCCACACATAGGTGGCTAGGTACAGAAATCAATGACAACATGTAATTTCCCCCATAAAATGTGATAAATACCAATAAAAACACACTGTACAAATTCCTATCAAAAGGACATTAATATTAACATGTGCTTGATACTTCTCCCAGGACACGTGTAAAGTCAGTCCGTCACAAAACAGTGGAGCTGAATGACTTTGTGTTGACCTTAATCATTTTGGTTTTATGTATTTCTCAGTGTGAGGTAATGTCTCTCCATCACTTTCCGAAAAAGCTTCCATGTTGCACATGAAACTTTTTATGACACAAATAATGACTGCCACCCACTCAGTACACGGCACAGCCATTTCCCCTAGCACCAGGGACTGTGGAGTTTGCAGCAGGAGAAAGAGGTGGGCTCATTCTCTCCTCCGCATCTAAAAATATATGGGAAAAAAAACATTCATTAAAGCTTTTCTTTTTCCTCATATCACCTTCGAGTAGTTTACAATGGCTTGTGATAGGTGTTGCAGAAATGTTACTGAATGCTTTTGTTTTTTAATTTCAATTTGTCATTACACAAAAAAACAACTGAGATGCTTTTTGATTATTATTAATATTATTATCATTTTTATATACAGAACATTTCATGTGCAAATGTTGCCCCATGTGCTTTATAAAATAGTGATTGAATGTAGAAGCATATTCCTTCCTCTATCTTTAAAAGAGGTTATTGTTTGATGCATGAACAGCATTAGGGAGAGTTTACAAGTAGCTCGGTGGGATAGCGATTAGCTTGATGGCAGTGAATTGAGTTTCTCTTGAGTTCAGTTTCCTCAGACATGTTAAAGCAGCAGGGCTAAATGGTGCGGATAAGAAAAGAGCCGCAGAGGTCATGAACCAGAAAGCGTAGGATTACTGCATCGTTAAGGATGTTGCGGAAGAGAAATGGTGCCGTGCTGCGATCGTGGCGTGCTGGAGTGTACCTACCCTTCCTGCCAGATTCAGAGACTTCACATTTCCTCTTTTCAGTTTCCTGTACCATGTGGTATTGTGTGTGAGCATGAGTGAGACGTTATCATAGCCTAACATAGCTGTCATTTTGAAGTGCTAACAGATCCAAAGCCATTGATCTATACAGTAAATCAGAATAGATTATCAGGTCAAGTGCACTTTTTTTTTTCTCCTCCATAATATTTACAGCAGTCTGGGTTGGTAACTTTGCAATTACGCAAAAGCAATAAGCAATAAGCAATAGGTCATTCCCTTGCTCAATAATTTGCTCTGCTTTATTTTATATCAACTATCATTTGTGCTAACTGGGGTTTTTGTTATATTAAAAGATACACAGATATTGCACAAAACAAATTAAACAAATTTCCCCCTTATTTGGTAATGTGTGGGTTCAAGCACCAACGTTAAGCCTTTGTTATAAAATATTAATATCTCAAAAAGCAAAGTAGCACTGCCAATTATTTTAGAGAGCAAAGTAACACAGATACACTGTAAAAACAAGACCAAAGCTTCTCTGATCAGAATAAAATGTCTCTACTCTTCATTTATTGCACATGGTTTTAGATACAACCTTGCTTGTATTTCTATTCATAGAACTATAAATGACTAAAACATTTATTTAAAAGGTACTCATTTGGGAGCTGCTTCAACTTTAATAAACCACGTCGGGTGGTACAAATATGAATAAATATTCAAATTACTATAGTAAGCAAATCGTATTTCCTTTTCAAAACAGACTACAATGGCATGTAGTATCTCATTTCAAAGTGCTATCTGGTGCCATTTCATCTGACAGGACATGAGTTTATTAAGGTGTATTGTTCTCCCCGATATTACACAAGACTGACACACAGGCCCATTGCCTAAGCCCTGTGTGATTGAAAGCACAGTCTTTGTTTATGTCAGCAGAATTTGGAAAAGGACAAAATGGTGTCTCGTAGGAAGAAAAGTGCACCACCCGGAAGAAGTGATACAGAATAGAACCTTTTGGACTAAAGGTGTTACATGTCAGAACACTGGTAAGGACCCAAACGCAGGACTCAGAGGCAAACTCAGGCAGAAAGACTCTGCAAGGAGTATATTTATTAAGCACACGAGCAGACAAGGCAAAGGAACCGGGAAGGCTAGGGTGAAGGGCTGAAAACGGGGTTGGCGAAACTAAATGGGCTGGGCTGGAGAAGGGGCAGGAGCGGGAAGCAGGCTGGATGGGCTGGAGCGAGGAACAGAGAAAGAAAGAAACAGGTTAGCAGCGAAATGCAAACAGACAGAAAGGCCGGGGAATGTCTAGACGGGGCTGAGACAAACAACGAACTGGCAGTGAGTGAATGAAGCTCGGGAGTTTAAATAGAGTGAGGAACAGGTGAGAGTACTGATGGAATAATTAAGGTGCGTGCGGAGTGTCAGCAGACGGAGAGAGTGATAGGCTAAATGATAACGAGGAGAAACGAGGAACAAAACGGGGAACCACGCCCAGCCTGCACAAACACGGAACAAGGCAGACAGGGTGAACTGAAAAACACGACATGAAACAAGAGGAACGGGGAAAACAAGAGAAACGAAAGGGAAGATGGACTGGAGGGAAACGGCGGATCTTACAAAAGGCTTTGTGATGTCATCCATCGTGATGTCAGCCGTTACATGGAAAGCACAGAAGACAGGAAGTTTTATTTATGCGTGCTGAGCACTTGCAAGAGCGCCAAAAACGCTACGTAAACGTTTTTAAAACATAAGAGCCTGAACTGAATGTTGGGTTGCCATGACGATTGAGAGCGCGACTGTGTGCGGTGTCCTTTGCACTATGGCCAAGGGTATAATTTGCAGCCAATTATATATTTTAACTCGGTGCAATATTTTACCCCATCACCAACCTACCAGAGGCAACATTCCAACCCCGTGACACACCCACAAGACGTCTTCTGAAGAGTGTTGCAAAGCAATAATTATTACAATGAAGCACATCTAAAAATAAATAATACTTAAAATAAAATCGTAATTTCACGTTTTAACAGTTGTAAGCACAATGAGAGTAAGATGCAATGAAATGCCATCATTATGGGCCAGCGGTACTGTGCCTCACAATATATATACAAAATATATACATTTATCCAAATCCAACACGTCGTATTATTCCAGTCTCCATGGACTGCTAATTACATAGGACAAATACCAGAATAAACTTGACTTTGAAATTAAATGACCTTTGAAAAATGCAACGTAAAGAAATCCGTT
>CM056395.1:26025659-26153159 GCA_029718625.1 Synaphobranchus kaupii | reverse complement strand
AACAAAAATGTCAATGTCTCAATAACTTGTCATGTGCCCTTGAGCATCAATTACAGCTTGACAACCACGTCTCATGCTGTTCACAAGTCGACTTATTGTCTGCTGAGGCATGGCATTCCACTCTTCTTGAAGGGCGGCCCTCAGGTCATTGAGGTTCTGGGGTACAGAGGTACGAGCCTCTACACGGTGAGTCAGCTGATCCCATAGGTTTTCTATGGGATTCAGGTCTGGAGAAAGTGCAGGCCACTCCATTTGAGGTACCCCAGTCTCCAGCAGCCTTTCCCTAATGATGCGACCTCGATGAGCTGGAGCATTGTCGTCCATGAAGATGAAATTAGGCCTGTGTTGTTCATGCAGGGGCACAATGACTGGATTAATGATGTTATTCAGGTAGTATGGGCTTGTCACTGTACCATTCACAAAGTGTAGGGCAGTTCTGTATTGACTAGACACACCTGCCCACACTGTAACACCGCCACCACCAAAGGGTCGTCTGGTGACAACAGTGGCTGATGCATAGCGCTCTCCTTGACGTCTCCAACATCGTTGGCGGCCATAATTTCTGCTCAACGTGAATCGACTTTCATCAGAGAACAGCACTGAGGCCCACTGGTCCCTCGTCCAGCGTAAATGCTCCCTGGCCCATGCAAGACGATGACGCCTGTGCCTGGTGGTGTGGTCAGGTACCCTTGCAGGTCGTCTAGCACGCAGACCACGCTGATGTAAACGGTTTCGAATGGTCTGACGTGACACTTGGGTGCCTCTCACCTCCCTTAAATGTGCCTGGAGTTGAGTGGCATTCATCATCCGGTTCCGCAGGGCACTGTTCACAATGAAGCGGTCATCAGTGTGGGATGTGGCCAAAGGACGTCCACTTCTATGCCTTTCTGTGACTCTTCCAGTCTCTCTGTATCTCTGTTGCAACCTGCTGATGACAATCTGTGACACTCTAAGCTCAGTGGCCACTTCCCTCTGAGAACATCCTGTTTGAAGCCTCGCAATGGCGAGGTACTGTTGATCAATTGTTAGGTGTCGTCTTGGTCTCATGATGTCAAAATGTGAACAGCATGATGAAGAGGACTGTTTAAATACCAATTCTAATTGAACCAGGAAATGTATTGGTCGATTCATGGATCAAACACCTGTTGTGAATTTTGCCGTTCAGCTCCTTGTTAGAGAACAGCAAGTTGTGCAAAAAGTACTGAAACATTGAATAGTTGGACATGTGCATTCAAAAGTTTAGAGAAGGTCAAATTAATTTCACCTGTAAAGGTTATAGTGCATTTTAGGTTCATCCTGAAATTTCACCCGAAAGCCGAATATCCCTAACTTTTTGTGAGTAGTGTATATGCACAAAAATCTTCTTGTTCGGTAGTTGCTATTGATGGGACACTGTAGATTACATTTTCCAGACGAATTTTGTTAAGTGATTTGACTGCAACCATCGCAAGTGATAATTAAAATGAAAAAGTAAGTATGAATGGATCTCTTGGTGGCGTAGTCTGTAAGAGCACCGTCCACATGCTCGTTGCCAGCCGCGATGTCGGCGGTTCGAATCCAGCCGCGTGGCCTTTGTCGTATACCTCTCCCCCATTCTTCCCGTCTCTCTACACTGTGCTGTCCAGTAAAGCTGAAAAGCCCTAAAAAATATAACCTGGCTGAAATTAGATAATTCTGAAGTGGATTTGTTTAAATACTGGAGAGCATTTCACAATCCTGTGCAAACACCAGTACAGAGCCTCACACCGATCAGCTTGAGAAAGCCTTTTGAACCTTTAACACCAGTACAGAGCCTCACACCGATCAGCTTGAGAAAGCCGGCGGGCTCTGCATTTTAACCTTATCTGTTCAAAGAGAGGACACAGCAGTCTTTAGGTATAACCAGGTAGGGCTCAGTCTAACACCCGCTCAGGTGCTAAAGAAAGGGGAATTTGCGTTTGGCAGCAGCGTAGTCCCTTTTAGGACTGGATGTAGTGTTTAGGGTGATGTTTTGGAGGAGATTATTTTTGAGGATGTAGTTCCATTAGAGAAAATGCCTCAAGACAGTTTGTGGCCGGCGCCTTAAATTGCAGTCATGTAAACACCACTAAATACACTATTTTCATATACACTGCTACAAGAGGTTTCTCTTTTGGACATAAGTGATAAATCGTCATAACAATCATTTTCATAACAAAAACACCTGCAAGGTAAAAGACATTTTCAGATGTTCTTAGAATGAACTGGAACAAAGCAATGAAAATATGTATTTATAGTTTTTTATTGCTGTGGATTCCCTAAGCAATTTGTTGGTTTTCATTTCAGCAATTGATTTGGGTGGACATTTTTTTATTTATTTAAAAAAAACATTTTTTGGACAATTTAATTCGGGTAATTTGAGACATTGGAGTCAGCTCATTTGAAGCATTTGAATCTGCTTATTTGAGACATTCGAGTCGGCTCATTTGAAACAATTGAATCGGCTCATTTGAGCATTTGAATCAGCTCATTTTAGACATTTGAGGGACTGTAAGCCCCTGGCTTGAAGCTGTTATATTTGTTGTTATGATGTTGATGGTGTTTTTCTTTTTGTCTTTTCTTCAGTCTGAAGGTTCTGTGTTCTTACCATTGATAATTATTTTTAGTACATGCATGGCTCAAGGGTACGTGATAAATAAAATCTAATATTACCATTAAAATACACACGTTTCTGATCTTTCCCTCTTCTTTTTCATGCATATGAAGGTTTTTCTGTCGCTCGTTTAACGGATAAGGAACTGGACTTGTAGCCGAACGGTTGCAGGTTCGATTCTCAGGTAGGACACTGCTGTTGTACCCTTAAGCAAGGTACTTAGAAGTTGTGTGAGTCGCTCTGGATAAGAGCGTCTGCTAAATGCCTGTAATGTAATGTAATGCTCCAAGGTACGCTTTGATTACCAATTCTTGTTCAGTGTCTTGAGTCTGGGAAAGGGACCATTACCATATAATATATGCACTTATATTTAATAATATATTATACTTATAGGTTATAGTATAATTGTTACGACCCCGGAAACGGACTGGACTCAAATGCACGACTCGAACACAGGAATGCCAATACTCAATTATTTTATTGCTTCAACCAGGGTTCTCTCCTGAAGCATGGGGGAGAAACGCAAAGGCAGGTATAGTTCCAAGCCGGAACTGGGCTTTAAAGACAGACAGACAGAGCGCGTAGCTCTAATGAATTATGCTTCGACCAGATCTCCTGAAGCATAGGGAGAACATATAAGACGGACAGTCCGAGTAATGGGATCAGCAGGGGATCAGCAGGAACAGGAGAGGCCAGGGGCTGGAGATGGAGATGGATAACCAGGCAGGCTGAGCAGAGGAGGAGCGGGAGCGGGGAGCAGGGCAGAGTGGAGTGGCAGAAGTAGTGCAGGACAGTGGAGCGGAGTCCGGGCAGGACGTGGACGCAGCGGCAGGGCAGCAGCAGCAACAGCAGCAGCAGCAGCGCCGGTACAAGACAAGACTTAAATAGCAAGACTAGACTGGATACTAGGTATTCCCAAGACAAGACCAGAGGTTTCAGACAAGAGAGTTAACGAACTGGCACAGGACAGAGAACACCGGGTGACTAAGTAGAAACATTAATTGATATCAATTAGATGCCGCGTGCGAATGTATGCGAGGGTGATTAACAGAGCGGAGAGTGTGTGGAATGCATGCAAAATGGAGGAATGGGATAGGCGGAGAGAAGTGTAGTGAGACAGAGTGACACGAAGGGAAAAACCACGCCCAACCTGCAGCACGGGGAAACGAACTAGGGAGAGACGAACATGAAACGGGGAGAAGGAAAACACGGGAAACAAGAGGACGGGAGTGAGAACATCACAAAAATAATATTAATAATAATAATAATAATAATAATAATAATAATAATAATAATATTAATAATAATAATAATAATAATAATAATAATATTATACTTTTCGTGGGTCTGCCCCACTTTTGTTTATTGCTGGCCACTACAACTGAAGTTCCCTCACAGGAAAATAAAAGTTATTCTATTCTATTGTATAAGGTTTCTTTGCATTTAATAACTAATATTCTAAACCCCATGCTGAAAGCACAATGTGGGAGTGAACGGCTTCATCATGAAGTTTTTGTTTTAAACTTAAAAAAATATTCTATTTTCCATAAAATATCTGTATGGACTCGTAGCTATATTCGTGACTAAGTGATTAGTTTAAGTAGTTTGTTTCTTGTTTTCCAGACTGATTGGTGCTATGGGAACGGGCATTTCTTGTGGTTATGCAACAACTTGGCTTTGACTTCTTTGGCAGACAGATTACATCATTCTGTTTTGAGGTTTTTAAATGGGCCTGCAGTTTTGACACCTGCAAGAACAAACCTTTTTAGCTGTGCCTACAATCTGAGCATGAAAGACGACACTTCTCACTTAGGCTCCATTTACAGAACTATGTTTACGATTTGCGAAAAATATTTCTCAAGAAAATTCGGTAATTTTAACGCTTGGCTCAGGAGCAAGACTGGGTTTCTCATTCTGCCAGAAAGATGTGTCCTCCATTTTGGGAGGCAACAACGTATTGCCTTCCAAGGCATCAAGCGATCTGTCGAAGATCCGTCAAAAAAAGTATGTTTAAGGCATCCATCTGGAACATTCCTCATCGTCAACTCAAACGTATATGAAACGGTTAATCTCAGGAGCACGCAGGTTGCACCTAACGCCACACCATCTGTGTGTTGAATTTATTCTCTTAAGAACTAAGGGCTGCTATAGCCTCATAAAGCCAGAATGGCTGGTACATGAAGCATAACTCATAAAAACTATATAAGGTGTTGCCAACTGGAGAGTGGTTTCCCGTGATGTATTGGTAGTGGTTAAGGTATTGGGCTTGTAGCGCGATGGCGGTCAACTCATTCCCCAGGTGCAACACTGCTGGTGTTCTCTGGCACACTTCCTCCAGTAAATATCCATCTGTGTGGAATATATATATATATATAATTTTATAAATGTATATAAGAAAAGCAATATATGACACTGGCGTGTAGTGTCACGCATCACCCCTATCTTCATACTGCAATGGGATTCAGTCAGTCTTTATCTGTGTATTAGTTATGTACATGCTTGTACATGAAACACGATCATTATTTTTTATTGCTTTTTCATTATACATGGTTGTCAGTAAATTCAATAAACGATAGCTTTTCCTGCATCATCAAATCATAGATATGTGTTTTCTGACTGACTTTCCCTCAGACAGTATCCAAAATCTTATGTTATCATCAGTGCTGTTAACATAATAGCAATCACATTATGTGATTCATCAAGGGATTGCTTTGATTAAATAGTAGACCTAATTAATGCTTTGCAAATGAACATTAGCTATGTTTCCATTATAAACTCACAGGAAATTTACCTTGGAGATTACAATCGCTGATACTTGCACAAAGAGACCCTATTTTGGTTGGGTTTTCATGTGATTTGTGCAAACCCCACACGTAGCGTAGTTTTAGTTTTTGTCATTTCTGAATTTCAACTTTTCCCATTTGTCATAATCTGCATACAGACCTTTGAATATGCCCTTTTCCCAAAACCGTTGAGTAAAAATTCAAGTCAGGAAGATTAATTTCCACGAGGCACAAAATTGTGTCATTCTAAATGTGCTCTACAGGAGCAGGTGGCACTATCAGAAATTGAGCTTGAATATTAATGTTTTGGACTGACCACATTTAGAAGGGAGTGTGTTGATTATTTTTCACATGCATCTGGAATATTGAATGAGGCTTCAGAGAAAGTAGTCTTCATGCTGTGGACTCAAACAAATGAAGTAATACATTAATAAATAAATAAACAAACTCCTTAAGGACTGAGATGAATCCCCTTTGGCCAGAAAAGGGCAGAATCCTGACAGCTATAAAACTTGGGGTGCATCCCAATACTCAAAAAATACACCCGCCTTTCCCTCCACTACCACTACCACCTCCGTGCCCCGGAAACGAATCTTTGTGTCCTAATCTTATGTTGCTGATTTTATATTAATTACGTATTAATTGTTACATATTAATTAATGTCTCGACGCGGACAGCAACATCAGGCGCATTGTATACTATACAAGCAAATACTTGTGCTTGAAACGTACAGGCAGTTTTGCATACTTCCGGGTAGGAGACGAGCGGAGGAGAGGAGTGGAGGAAAGGAGGTGTGTGGTGAAGAGTATTGGGACGCGGCCTCGATCCGTGCTAAGTTTGACAAGAAGGATGGAGGAAGAGGAACTCGAGCCTTGAATGCAGTAACCGCCACTGAACCCTTTTTTTTTTTTCATACGGTAAACTCTTTGTTTATTTCAGTCCAGCGTCTTCCCGTGCGTTAAAGAGTGTGCGGTATAATAGTCATGGACATCACCGTATGCCATTCCGTTGCCATCTGCTTCACCGTTTCATCGTGGCAGGATGATGGGTCCCATACTCTGGGTCCCGTAACAGCAGGGGCTGGTTTTGCGGGCCCCGTGGGCCCTCGTTTAGCCTGGCTGGAGTAAGACATGCAAGCTCACGGCCTCACGGCGGGTAAGAGTGAGCCGGGCTGTGTGAAATCCACGCGTACGCGTGTACAAATGGCTCCATTTGCACTTTCCCTGCACGCAGTCTCCCAACCATCTGCGACCGCGTTTGTGTTAAGCAAAGTGACAGGATTTTTTTTATAGACCGAGTGTGTCTGATGAAGCAGCTGGCGGAAGTAAAAGCCCTTTCCACTGCCACAAAGACTGGTGAGAAAGCAAGGCATTGGGATGGTTTTCTCTGCGTAAGGAGCTTCTCTGTACTTTACTATGGTTTTATAAGGGTAGTTGTTTTTTATTTCATATTGATGTGCCTTAAATGCATACCTAATATACTACACATTCATACAGCTGCCATTCTGTTAATAATTTCAGGTGAAGCAATTTTCTGCCTACAAGCCAAATTCACTAATTCGCAACACAATATAGGTACACAAACATACTCATTTACACGCACACACACGCAGCACACACACGCAGCACACACAAACGCACAGACAAGGTACATAGACACACTGTGTGTGTGTGTGTGTGTGTGTGTGTGTGCGTGCGTGTGTATACGTGTGTGTGTGTGTGTGTGTGTGTGTGTGTGTGCGTGTGTATATGTGTGTGTGTGTGTGTGTGTGTGTGTGTGTGTGTATTTGTGTGTGCGTGCGTGCGTGTGTGTGCATGTGTGTGTATACGTGTGTGTGTGTGTGTGCGTGTGCGCGTATGTGCGTGTGTATACGTGTGTGTGTGTGTGTGTGTGTGTGTGTGTGTGCGTGCGTGCGTGTCTGTGTGTGTGTGTATATGTGTCTGTGTGCGTGTCTGTGTGTACGTGTGTGTGTGTGTGTGCGTGCGCGCGTACGTGCGTGTGTGTATACGTGTGTGTGTGTGTGTGTGGTGTGTGTGTGTGTGTGTGTGTGTGTGTGTGTGTGTGTGTGTGTGTGTGTGCGCGTGTGTGTCTGTGTGTGTGTGTGTGTGTGTGTGTGTGTGTGTGTATAGATGTACAAATTCAACCGAGGAGCAGGTGGGTGGAAAACAAAACTTCAAATCCATTAGAAGTTGTTTTTTTTTGCAAGGTGATATGAAACACCCAGTGTTTCTGGTGATCAAACTGCCATGCAGTACTGAGATTCAATTAATTCCAGATCACACTCATGCAGTACTGAGATTCAATTCATTCCAGATCACACTGTCATGCAGTACTGAGATTCAATTAATTCCAGATCACACTGTCATGCAGTACTGAGATTCAATTCATTCCAGATCACACTGTCATGCAGTTCTGAGATTCCATTCATTCCAGATCACACTGCCATGCAGTACTGAGATTCAATTCATTCCAGATCACACTGTCATGCAGTTCTGAGATTCAATTCATTCCAGGTCACACTGTCCTGCAGTTCTGAGATTCAATTCATTCCAGATCACACTGTCATGCAGTTATGAGATTCCATTAATTCCAGTCTGGAAACATATTCCTTTGGTGTGCTTCCACTACTCTGGATCACCTGCTTTTTCATACAAAGGTTTCCCTCAGTGATTTAATAATTAAAAAACAATCAATTTTTCCCCAGACTGAAATTAAATGCCAAAAAACCATAAAAGCCCATGCAGGTGGATAACAATAAAAATGCATTCATGATCACTAAATTACTAAACACGTATTCATTAACAAAGATCTAGACAATGGAAATTTTTAAATAGATGTTTATTCAATTCCTTCAGCATTGCGCCAAATATTGTCCAGGCCACGGCAGTCTGATTGTTTCGGGCACCTGTCATCTCCCACGGTAATTAGCAGCCAGATGTCAAAATAATTTCCATCAGGCAGAAGCAGTCACGTCAGAACTCTGGCCTGGATCTCATCTCTAGCTTCTGGTGTGGGATAATAGAGCCATCTTGCTGCCTGGAGAATGTACTGATCGCCCCGCCGTAGTTTTGTGTCTCGTGAAGTGTGCAGGTAGACATAAGCACTGACAGAATATGCTTGCGGGGTGTCAAACTCGTATACAAAACCTGACAATTAAAGAGGATGTTTTTTAAAAAGTCAACTGGGTAAAAGTACACACACACACACACACACGCACACACTCGTATTTTCAGTACAATCCACCTTTTTCTGATACACTGTTTTCTGGTAATAATTTATGTGGATCTGGAAGTGTCATTGGGTGATTTCTGGGTGTGAGAGACACAGAGGGTGTGTGTGTGTGTGTGGGGGGGGGGGGTTGGGGGGGGGGGGGGTGTAGTATATTGGTTAGGGAGTGGGGCTTGTAACTGAAGTTGTTGGTTCGATTTCCTGGTTGGGCACTGCCATTATACTGTTGACTAAGGAAACATTATCTACATTGCTTCAGTAAATGTCCTGTACAAACATGCATATCGACTGTAAGATGTATAAGACACTCTGGATAAAAGCACGCACACGCACACACACACACACACACACACACACACACACACACACACACACACACCGTATCTTCCCTGCTCGAGCCACTCCAAACCCGGGGCACAGTGCCACCTGGTGTCCGTCAGCTCTACAACCCAAAACATCCCGCCAAGGGCTAGCCCATCACACACACACACACACACACACACACACACACACGTGCAGCGACACCGGGGGAATGTATTTGTTCCTCTATTTCTCTCACTCTGAATCTCTCTCGCCGTGTTTGGCTTCATCATCCTGGAGGAGAGCAGAATCCACACTTCCTGAGTCACACACACCAGGCGTCTTCTCTCCAGGCGAAGTTGTAATAAATACGCCGCTTCACTGAAGCAAAATGTCACAGAGGTGTGGAAGCTTCAGAGATTGGAGGACGCGCCTCGCGCCGGGCTCGATCCCGGTCCTGGAAGCGCTGCGGTGGCCGGCAGGCTTTCTCTCCCCGCAGGGCCTTTAGAAACTTGAGGCGAGCGGGAAAAAAAAGATTAGATGAAAACAGTGATTTTCTGTGTCAAGTGTGGCACTGAGCAGCCACACCTGTGTGATTGTAGCCCTTCACAGTTGAGCTCCTCTGTTCTGCGGGGGTAGAAAAACAAAAACAAAGAGAGTCACGATCTAGCTAAAAACGAGAAGAGCACTTATGCACCTGTCCACCTTTAGAGAAACGTTTATTGTGCAACCTGGTCTTGCTGCTTTGCTATACAGTCAAGCCTGAAAGTCTGCACACTCCTTTCACCTTCTCCACGTTTTATTACGTTACATATTCTACAATAGATTGAGTTAATTTTTTGTCTCAAAATTCTACACAAAATAGCCCATAATGACAAAGTGAAAACAGGTTTTTAGACATTTGTGCTAATTTATTAAAAATCTAAATGTAAAATATCATATGTACACAAGTGTGCACACCCTTTGATATGGTACCCAAAAGTGAGCTGAGGTGTATTTTGTTTCCACTGATACTGCTTGAGATGTTTCTACAAATTAATTGGAGTCCACCTGTGATAAATTCAATTGATTGGACATGATTGGGGATTGCCAACACCTGCCTATATAAGGTCCCACAGTTGACAATGTATGTCAGAGCAAACTCCAAGCCATAGGGTCAAAGGAATTATCTGCAGACCTCAGGATTGTGTCAAGGCATAGATCTGGAGAAGGGTACATCACAGCCCACTTGGAGTTTGCCAAAAGGCACCTAGAGGACTCTCAAACCATGAGAATAAAGATTCTCTGGTCTGATGAAACCAAAATTGAACTTTTTGGCCTGAATACCAAGCGTCACGTCTGGAGGAAAACAGGCACCGCTCATCACCTGGCTAATACCATCCCTACAGTGAAGCATGGCGGTGGCAGCATCATGATGTGGGGATGTTTTTCAGCAGCGGGAACGGGACGACTAGTCCTGATAGAGGGAAAGATGAATCCAGCTAAGTACACTGAGATCCTTGAAGAAAACCTGCTCCAGAGCGCTCTGGACCTCAGACTGGGGCGAAGGTTTACCTTCCAACATGACAATGACCCAGAAGCACACAGCCAAGAGAACAAAGGAGTGGCTTCGGAGAAAGTCTGTGCATGTCCTTGAGTGGCCCAGCCAGAGCCCAAACTTGAATCCAATTGAACATCTGTGGAAAGAGCTGAAAATGGCTGTGTACCGACGCTCCCCATCCAACCTGACAGAGCTTGCAAGGATATGCCAAGAGGAATGGGCAAAAATGTCCAGAAACAAGTGTGCCAAGCTCGTAGCTTCTTTCCCAAGACGCCTTGAAGCTGTAATCACTGCCAAAGGTGCAGCAACCAAGTATTAGGCTAAGGGTGTGTACAGATATGTAACCCCTAAATAACCTATTTTTGTCAGTAAAATAAAATTGCATATTTTCTAAAAACCTGTTTTCACTTCGTCATTATTGGCTATTGTGTGTAGATGTTTGAGGCAAAAAATGAACTCAATCTATTGTAGTATAAGTCTGTAACGTAATAAAACGTGGAGAAGGTGAAAGGAGTGTGCAGACTTTCCGGCTTGACTGTATATAGCACAGACTGTATTTGTTTGAAGCGCGTGCACCCAGCTCTAAACCAGCTACAGCTTCCACGCTTCCACATTGCCTCAGACCCACAAATCATGGCACTCGTAAATACAATTACTTCTCATCAACAAAATCTACTCCGCACTGTCAGAACAAGATATAAACGCATGAATAAATTCAATTTAATGAATAATCAAACATTTAGATTGCTTTATTGTAGACAATTTCATCCCCTTTGCTTGGTCCATCCAATCAGTTGAATTCCCTCTATAATGTACAATTAGGGTTGCACATGATTGCAGAACGAATTTACTTATTTCTGAAATGTTCCTCAGGCAGGCAGCGAAGATTCAACCATGAAGATCAAGGAGTTTTGAATAAAATATGAATTCTGACTGACTAGAAATCATTCTTCCAGCACTGCTTCACTGTCTATTCTATTTCTCTTCATTGTATCATTGTCTGTTGGAAAAAATGTGGCCAATTTCATCCTGTGATCTATATTACATGGTTGAAATGTAGATTAAAAAAAAGATAAACGGTCATTTAAAGTACAATGTAAACTGGTGAAGATTTTAACAGATGCACAGTTAATGGTAAATTAAAGTGGTATTCATCACTTACCCGAAACCACTTCACTAGGACTAACCTGAAATAAGGAGGGCTGGCGCACACAGAGCTCAGAGTAAAAATGCCTTTATAGGACTGACGTTTCAACGACTACGACGTCTTCTTCAGAATCAAAAGAAAATCTTTTTTTTTGACTCTGAAGAAGACGTCGTAGATGTCGAAATGTCAGCCCTACACTGCCTGGCCAAAAGAAAAATTGCCCGTTGCACCCGTCATGAATAGTGCCCACTGTACAACCCACTGGAGGCAGTGTTATGATCTGGGGTTGCTTCAATTGGTCAGGTCTAGGCTCAGCAACATTATGCAGCAATAAAATTAAGTCAGCTGAGTACCTGAATGTACTGAATGACCAGGTTATCCCATCAATGGGCATATTCCAGGACGACAATGCCAAGATTCATCGGGCTCAAATTGTGAAAGAGTGGTTCAGGGAGCATGAGGAATAATTTTCACACATGAATTGGCCCCTAGAGCCCTGACCTTAACCCCATTGAAAGTCTTTGGGATGTGCTGGAGAAGACTTTACGGAGTGGTTCGACTCTCCCTTAACTCTCCAGTCAATACAAGATCTCGGCCAAAAGTGAATGAAACTCTGGACGGAAATAAATGTTGTGACGTTGCATAAGGTTATCGAAACAATGCCACGACGAATGCGCACCGTAATCAAAGCTAAAGGCGGTCCAACAAAATATTAGAGAGTGCAACTTTTTTTGGGGGCAGGTAGTGTATACATGCTTTTTTGCTCTGAGCTCAGTGTGTTCCAGCCCTCCTTATTCCAGGTTAGTTCTAGAGCAGTGGTCCCGGTAAGGAATATTCTCCTAGTTCGCTGGTCCTGTTTGTTGAGTACCTAGTAGTCCTCTTTTATATAGCCGGCCTGTAGCGCGTTTGGGATTACCCTTTTTACTGAATGGCATCTTTCATTTGCATAAATACAAGACAAATAGTTTTTGTACGATTGACGTGTCTCATTTATTTCGGTACCGTGAGATTTGTAATTTGCTTTGTTGGTTGGTTGTTCTTTGGTCTCTTGCTTCAGCTGGAGTCTGTGGGTGGGTTCGATTAAGCGCCCGGGTATGGACCGGTTTAACCGAATTATCACTGATTGCGTGCAATTTAAAAGAACCGGCGTACCCTTGATGTGCCGGGCAGCGTAGCCGTGTAATGTTATGATGGCGATGACCTCGCAGTGATTACGGCTGGGTCGGCTTGTTGAGCCGTGTTTGCGCCGGTTCCTGTTCGATTTAAATAAACAAGAAAGCCCCTCCTTTGTCTGTCTTCTCCGAGCTGCATCACAAATGTGGGCGTAACGGCGCACCGCTTCACTTAATCGAATTCACCCTGTGTTTGCTGGTGGATCTAACTGATCTAAACAGAGATCAGGCTCTCTCTGTAACTGGTTATCCTGGGGCTGTCTGCAATGGAATGTAGTATAGCAGGTGTCCTGTTCCCCTGCCTCCACCTCTAACGCAGCCTTATCTCCCAGGGTCCAGCTGCACAGTGATTGGAGCAGAGCCTTATCTCTCAGGGTCCAGCTGCACAGTGATTGGAGCAGAGCCTTGTCTCCCAGGGCCTAGCTGCACAGTGATTGGAGCAGAGGCTCTGCCATGTGGGACAGCAGGCTGGAGCTCTCCGTGGTGCTGAAATCTCACCCAGCAGCGCTTCAGTAGCAGGTCACCTGAGGTCAGGAGAGCACCACTGTGGATGTGGGCGAGCACCTAAGACTCAAGACTGAATGTGTTTCCCTTCTGTACTGGTGAGTGATCAACAATGAACCCCAATGGAAAGCATAGCAGATACACTGAGCAAACGTGACCTTTACAGGACTGATTCAAACTGTAGGTCAAAATGGTCAAACAAACACTTTCCCAGGGTTAAATTCCTCCTCTCAGTCTTTTGTGACAGCTGGTCGGACCTGGAATTTGGCCGTTCTCTGAAACTGGGTTGGTAGTTGGTAGTAGAGTTATGCATGACTGCAGTGTTTAAAGAGGTTTACCTCTACGTCAATTAAATAACCAATTAATAAGTGCTAATAAAGGAACAAAACAGTGGATCATGTGACCCACAAAGTAATACAAATCTCACCCAACAGAGTTTAAGTAACAGGTTGCCAGGGGCGAGGAGAACCCTGCTGCAGGCTCCTTATAGGCGAATGGGTCATTCTCTAAAATATTTGCCACAGCTCTGCTGAACTCTCATATATGGTGTATGATTCCTGTAAGTCCCGCATGTAAGTAAGCATTTAACACATCCAGAGAAAGTTTTTACCTAGTTTTATTAATCCCACACAAAGTCAAAGACCCTTACCGGGCTTGGTTCCAACCACTAAACACCTACCCCCCAGCTTTTCATTTTGTACCACCCCCTCCAGTCCATTCCACAGATTAATTTACCTATATTTATATATATATATATTAATAAAACCTGAATGCAGATTTGCAAAGAACTCCTTGTCGTAGTCTCAAAGCTCTTGGAGATGTTAACCATGCGCTTCACAGCCTTTCTGAAACATTGTCCTAGGATATCAAACTGTATTTTTGGCTGTTGGCTGCTTGCTGAATCTCCAGAGGGAGGGGGGAGGGGGGAGGCTCTTTTGTTGGTGCTCAGTAAAAGCACTGTTGTGCAGGCTTTTAAATGCAGGCCAATCTCATAACACATTTTTATCATTCTCCAAACAGCTTGCCATAAAGAGCTCATAATCGTGTCGCTCTCCCAATATTTTGCTTGTTGGAATACGCCACACAGAGGGGACGGGGGGAGGGGGATGGGGGGGTGCAGATAGTCAGCCCAGATTAAACACTCAGCGCAGCAGAGAACTCAAATAGCTCCAAATAACAACACCAGCAGCAGCCCCAACAACAACAGAACCTTTGGAAAATTCCTTGTTTCCATCAGCATCAATTATGGCGACACTCACAGGAAGAAGCTGGCTGGTAGCCGAGTGGGCCTTCTGTTTAACGCGACTGCTTTAACAGCTAGGTCTGGTGCCAGGTATCACCTGGTTGGGTTGTGTTTGTGGTGACAGGTATCACCTGGTTGGGTTGTGTTTGTGGTGACAGGTATCACCTGGTTGGTTTGTATTTATGGTGACAGGTATCACCTGGTTGGTTTGTATTTATGGTGACAGGTATCACCTGGTTGGGTTGTGTTTGTGGTGACAGGTATCACCTGGTTGGGTTGTGTTTGTGGTGACAGGTATCACCTGGTTGGGTTGTGTTTGTGGTGACAGGTGCAATGGATTTTGTTGTCTTTCCTTTTTTCTTTTGTCTGTCTTTTTTTATTTATTTCCTTTTTCATTTATTGTGCATATACTCCATCAGAGCTTTCCAGGCCAGGCGGAACCTTGCCGCTCAATGATTTCATTTCCACACTTCATTTCCGCCAAGAATTCAGTGGATCTTTATCAATAAATGGCGCATTTTCAGGGCGGAGGGACTGCGTTTTCACTGACTCAGATTCATATCCAGTCATGCCTGATTAAATATCAGTAAAGTCTCCGTATGCACATATGTATTTACCTGAATGATAAACAGCACATTCTAATGGTGTTCAGTCTTTTAGTCTCACTTTTACCTGAAAATGATTTATTACTTCATAATAAACAATGCCACAACTGCTCATGTGAATTTAAATATCACTGTTTTGTGAAAACAGTTTATCGGAAACCAGGCTTTCAGAAATGGTATGCAGTAACAGTTAGAACGCTTTTATTTATGACCTACGATGTACATGGACTTATGTGTTATGAGTTATTAAACATTATGGAGAATTCAAAAGGTTTTAAAGCAACTGCTAGATTTCAGGGGCTGATGCTCACTAATGTATCGCTGACTGGCGCTAAAATAATACATAAGTATCAGATTTCTTCCTTCATTGCACGGATTCAATTATTCATATGAAATATGAACAAAATGGAAAATTTCATGCTAGAAAAAAGTGAATGTTAAAATTGCTTGTTGGTGCATATGGTGCATATGGTGCACAGGTCTAATGAGAATCTGCCATCGTTTTGGTCATTTTTGAGGCCCACACTCAGGAAAAAATAAAAAAAATATTATAACCAGTGCTGAAATGCACACACACACACACACACACACAGTGTACACGCACACACACACACACACACACACACACACAGAGACAGTGTACACACACACGCACACAGTGTACACGCACACACACACAGAGAGACATTGCACACACACACACACACACACGCACACACACGCACACAGTGTACATGCACACACACACACACACACACACACGCACACACACGCACACAGTGTACATGCACACACACACACACACACACACACACACACACACAGAGACAGTGTACACACACACGCACACAGTGTACACGCACACACACACACAGAGAGACATTGTACACACACACACACACACACACACGCACACACACACGCACACAGTGTACATGCACACACACACACACACACACACACAGCATACCTACAAACAGACAGTGTATACACACACACACGCACACACACAGCATACGCACAAACAAACAGTGTATACACACATGCGCACACACACACACACACACACACACACACACAGACAGTGTACACACACACACACACACAGACAGTGTATACACGCACACACGCACGCGCGCGCACGCACGCACGCACACAGCATACGCACAAACAAACAGTGTATACACACATGCGCACACACACACACACACACACACACACACACACACACAGACAGTGTACACACACACACACAGACAGTGTATACACGCACACACACACACACACACACACACACACACACACACACACACACACACAGCATACGCACAAACAGACAGTGCCTGGTAATTATTCTGAAGAGTGGCAGTACATCATGCTAAAACCCACACTGAGCCTAATAAAGAGCTACAGGAGCATCGTTACGTTTTTATCAAAGTGTCCACATGCTGTCAAGCAATGGTCCAGAGCAGCAACATTACCTTCCATCACACCGTGCTTAACAGTGATCTATAAGAGCAATATATGATCTATCAGAGTGAAGTTAATGAAGTGAATAAGTGAATTATATTTATTATTAATCTTCTCCCCATTCCTCCCCTCTCCCTTTTCTCAGAGGAGGTATATTTGGGAAGAGATTCATCCTTGGTAATGAAGAGAGCACAGTCCGTGCTAATGCAAAAAGCTTCCTTGCCGCTTGCGAGTGAAAATGCAGTATGTTTAATCTAATCACTGACATTCAGGCCTTTTTTAGCTACACACTAATCCATAAGACTGTAAATATTTTCTCAATGCCTCAGAACGGTGCAGGCGTTACGCAATGCTACTCTTCTGACTGTTTACAGGGCTTGATGAGAAAATAGTTCCTAAAAGACATACGTTGTAACGATCCATTCTTTGTTTTGCTTTGTATTTTAAGAGCAACATTATAATAGAGTAGCCTGCCCATCTATTATTTGGAAAACAGAATAATTTGCTTTCCTTGGTGTGAAAAGCCTCTTCGCGCCTTTATCTTTTACGGGGGAAAAAAGTCAATACAGCCGACATCATAATGCATGCTATTAACAGGAAAAAATATCAGAAAAATTGCCTACTGTTGTCAATCTAATCTCAAAATGTCATTTTCTCCAGTAAAGAGGGACCGGTTCTTTTCTGTTAAATCGGAGCGTCTGTCCTACTCCACATTTTCTAAGTGTACGTGCGTTCAGTGAGAAAGCGGAAGCTCGTCATTAACCCCTTTTGCGATGCTGCCATTTTGAGTTGGAGCGGGTCACTGATGTGATATACTGCTGGTTCCAGCTGGAGGGTCCATCTGTCTGTCTGTCTGTCTGTCTGTGTGTGTGTGTGTGCAGTATGGCACCCCTAGCATCCTTTTCCTTTAACTGGAGATGAAAAGATGACAAATCCCTCCCTCAGCTCGACAGATTCCTCCTGAACAGTCTGCCTGCTTTCATAGTGTCTGCACAGCTTCCCATTATAACTACATTAGCATTTGCACACAATCAATATGTAAATGGCGCGTTCCACAAGGGAGGCTCATTCCTGCCCTCCATTTTGTTTCTGATTACCGGCAGCGGAACTCTGGCTCACTAATTGGTGACACCGCATTCCATTGCTGCGACGCTCGCTGCCGTTATCGGGGCGGCGGGACTACAGCGGACGGCACTGCTCAAACCGCGACCGTTTCTTTCCCCGAAAACCCTGTCACTGCTATTAACTGCCCTTGCAGTGGGAGCAGATGAGATGTTTAAAGGCCTTCTGCTTTTCCTTTGAGGCCTGCATGCACCTGATGTCATATTTCACGGTCTGAGTAAAGTGGTCTGTGTGACCTCCAAACAGTGCTGCACGCATAACTCTGGTGAATGCCCTTACCTGTATCTTCTCTTGCAAACAAACACCTGCTAAATGGATGTAATGCAATGTAACATGTTTATCTCTGAGTTAGTGGCTAATACCAAATCTTAAAAGCATATTACGTTTCACATTTTCAATTTTGTTATGCTGAAATTTGTAGTTTCAACATTTCAGATTGGAATCAGCGTCAAGCTAAAAGCGTATGCATATACTCCATTTAAATACAGTGAAATGTCACATTAATTAAGCCTCATAATTAGCCCCATTGAATAATTGTAATCATTAGCACAGATAATGCCACCCCCCCCTCTGCTAAACCTTCTGCTCTCTGTTCTCACAATGAAGAGTTGGCACAATGCCTTCATTTTGCCTGCATTTTACATGTATTTTTAAAAGGTTTTTGTGCCATTAGAACAATATTGTAAAACCGATTTTTGTGTGTATTTCATACATAGAGCAGAAAAAAAGAACCGCCCAATTAAGATCTTGGTTGAAAATGTCAGTTAAATGATTTGTACCTATATTAAATTTCACCAGAGATTAGAGGTTTAATTTGGGATGAAGGCTAAATAGCTGGATAACTTTTACCCTCTTCTTATTGCGACTTACTGCACAAATATAAGCTTGACAGTAAGTCAGTGTGTTCTGTTGTTCTAATGGAAACAGTTTCTGTAATATGTTTTCTTCTCTCTATGGTAAAAATTATAATTATAACTAAACAATATGAGATGCTTTCTGTTGAAGTTTCAGTTAAATATATGTGTTAATTAAGTACAAATTTTGCGTATGTTGAGAACACAAAAATGTTATCATGCCTGTGCGGTCTTTCACAAAACTTGTTAATATTGATCCATGTCTGTGTGTGAGACTGTGAGTGTGTCCTTAAATTGCTCACACATATTTGTGAATGGCGGCCAGAGAGAGCAGGAGGGAACCGCCCGAATCAGTGCCCCCCCCCCCCATGAAGGACTGAGGGCTGTGGTTGGTTGGAGATGATTCCAGAACAGCGCTATCGCATGCTAGGTTTTCAGTGTGTGAGATGGCCGCAGTGTAACGCATGAGAGTGGCTTTTTGTTTTTTTAGCGTGTGTGTGGAGATTTCTCACCAGAGACTGAGGCTCCGGTGTGATTGGGAGGATAGTGTAGACCATGCTGCACCAGCGTGTGTGTGTGAGCTCAGCGGGTGTGTGTGTGTGTGTGTGTGAGCTCAGCGGGTGTGTGTGTCTGCGTGAGTGGGGTGGGGGTGGGGGGCTACAGCTGGCAAAGTCAAGACAAGGGCACTGCATTCAGGCTTCAGTGCGATTTCACTACCATAACCACTTACCAAAAAACACAACCATTTATGCCGGAGCATGGTCTGAGAGATTATTTCACAAGAGCTAGCCCTATTGGTACACTGTAAAGACTGCAGAAGGCAGTGAGAACTTTTACAACACCCGCCATTCCTGTGATGGAAATGACTGGTATGTTCTTTTAATCCTGTGACTCCCGTAAAGTACTGTTAAAGGAGGGGCCATTTCATCAGAGTTTTTACAGTGAGGTTTAGAGTTGGCGTTAGGTTTTTACCTTAAATTAGATATGACAGTTCAAATCTCAAACTGTATTTGCTGGAAAAAGAAGTTACAATTCACTTTTTTTACACTAGGGTGCAGCCATCTTGGACCAACTGCGGTCATGACGTCACTAGGTTGGTTGGTCTCAGCTGTTCAATATATTACTAGAATAGCTGACTGAGTGAGCTCAATGATGTGTCGTGAGGAAAGAATAAAACTAAAAATGCACAGACTGTCTTTTTGTATTGCCCCGATATGCTCAAATGAGTATTACCGAACAAAACTTAATTTCCACAAACTGCTTCTGACCATACTAATGCTGTGGCCTGACGAACCGGTAACTGCAGCGTCGCTGCATTGCCTTGATAAACAGTTTGGGAGCTAAAGTCGTGTCTAGCTAATATTGCCTATAGAAAATAAGCGTTAGCTTGTGATGCGAGGTCACGGTAGGTATATATTTGCAGGCTGTTAACTAATATATCAAGGCAGCGGCGCTGCAGTTGTCGGCTCGTCAGGCCACAGCATATGGTCAGAAGCAGTTCATGGAAATTAAATTTTGTTGGGTAATACTCATTTGAGCATCTCGGGCAATACAAAAACACCATCTGTGCGTTTTTTGTTTTATTCTTTCCTCACGACACATCGTTGAGCTCACTGAAAGTCAGCTATTCTCCCATAGTAATACATTGAACAGCTGAGACCAACCAACCTAGTGACGTCATGACCGCAGTTGGTCCAAGATGGCTGCGCCCTAGTGGAAAAAAAGCGAATTGTAACTTCTTATTCCAGCAAATACGGGTCGGTTTGAGATTTTAACGCACGGTCATATCTAATTTAAGGTAAAAAGCTAACGAACCAGAGCCACTTTACCGAGTGCTTCATGTCCCCTTTAATGCTGACTGTTCTGTTCTGGGTTAACGAGATAACGTATAATTACATACTCCAAACTCCTGACATTTTGTTTGCAAAACAGTAATCAATAAATTAATTCACTTCAATCCAGGATCTTATACAATGGAATATTTTACACAAGAATGCCGCGTGAATTACATCTTTTCATAAGTGGCATACATCAAAGGCTGTAGGTGATGTTTGAAAAGCATAATTTGTGAGCGTACAAACAGATTTATTGCAATAGTTTGCATGACTCACTGTTGTTTGCACATGTGGTGACAGAGTAATTACAGTGATTTCAAAGTCCCAGCTACCTCCTTTGTTTTGTTTTCCGTCGGATCCATCATTCTTTCAACTCGCTTGTCATCAAGTAATTAATGGCAAAGCTGAACGACGAACCAATTATTGCTTATTTAGTCGATATTTTCATTTTACTACTTTTTTTTTTTGCCCTGTAATGTTTTAATGAAATGGTAAATAACAAATAAAAAATATGATAGCATTTTTTTAAACAATGAAGACGCACAACTTGGTTGTATGTTGTGTATGTTGTGTATGCTGATCAGCAGTTCAACCATTTTGACTGTATTGTGACTAGAGAGGTGATTTTGACTGGTGTGCTTTACTCAATGGCCCTGAAACAGGAACTCATCCGCTGTGCATTCCAACATCTCAGTGGCCCTAATGTATAATATATATTAAGCTGTGAATTTTCTGGCAGAAATGCGACAATCAAATACAACATCAGAGGACTGGATCAAATGCGTACGACTACAATTTTGAATTCCGCCCATCAAACATCATCGTACGTCCGCGTTCCCAGCCATAAACGCATTATGAAAGACAGCCAACCTTTCATATCTTTGATTATGAATCTTTGAAGAGGTGAACCGCCTTTGGCAAGAGGATTTTAATATTAAGTCATTTGCTGAAGAAAGAAACGGAGGATTATATCTTATTTTGAACAAATAAAAAAATGACATATAATAAGTAGTAGCTGGCAGATCATTTGAACATAAGAATGATTGGATTGAATCTGAAGAACTTTAAATCTTGTTTGATTGAATTGTGTATACAACAGACAGAGTGCAAATCTAAGGGTATGATATATTTGTTGAAAGGTTTATGCACATTTTTCAAATATTAATACAGAAACACTACTTAATGCAGCAGGTAGGTAAACATTTAAGTAAAACTCAAACGGATTCTTAACCTTGAGAAAGTGTTACACAGTTCACATTCTGATGATAATAATTAGAGAATAATAAAGGCATAAGGAAGCCATGCAAAAAAAGAATGCAGAAAAAACTGGCTGAAGAAAGGAACAGCATTATTGGCTGAAGAAAGGAGAAGCATTATTGGCTGAAGAAAGGAGCAGCATTATTGGCTGAAGAAAGGAGCAGCATTATTGGCTGAAGAAAGGAGCAGCATTATTGGCTGAAGAAAGGAGCAGCATTATTGGCTGAAGAAAGGAGCAGCATTATTGGCTGAAGAAGGGAGCAGCATTATTGGCTGAAGAAAGGAGCAGCATTATTGGCTGAAGCCTTCACTGTTTTCCCATGAATAAGCACTGCACACTGTTGGCTGCCATATTACTGTGAGTCGCCTCAGAACACACAGATTCATCCACTCAGGGAACTTGTTATTGTTTCCAAGGTAATGTCTTCCTGAACGGAATACACCGTAAAAGAAAAAGAAAACATCCCTAAATGTCTTGATGCCTGCCATTCTTCTTATGAATGACTAATGCTCGGATCCCTGTTTTGTGATAGAGGTTGAGTGTTTAATTACAGCAATCGCAAACTACATCTCGGCAACACTATACAAATTTGCATCTCTATAATACATTAGTCACAGAAGGTTAACATTATGATAATGAGCCTTGCTTGAATGGCAATAAACACTGTTATTGTATACCACATGAAAGGTTGTGAGGTGAATATCATTGGGGAGAGGTTCCTACAGTGGGAGGATAAACTTGATAATTATCCAGCAAAACCTTCAATGTCACAAAGGCCCACATAGGGTTCACCATCAACGAGAAAACACAATGCTCTAATTGAAATTTATTTAAAATAAATGCAAATTAATATGTAAATACACACGCCTGCAACCTGCAACACAGCCTGATAAATGCTACTGCAACCTGCAACACAGCCTGATAAATGCTACTGCAACCTGCAACACAGCCTGATAAATGCTACTGCAACCTGCAACACAGCCTGATAAATGCTACTGCAACCTGCAACACAGCCTGATAAATGCTACTGCAACCTGCAACACAGCCTGATAAATGCTACTGCAAGATCATTCCAGTCATTAAGTGGGCTGTCAACTGGACCAAAAATAATAATAATTTGAATATTGTTTTTAAAGAATTAAGAGAAATTTTGATTATATCTTCCTGCAATACACATTATTTAAATATGCGCGTGCAAGAAGGGAGGTAATGTTTCACTTAATTATGTTTCATAAATCTTGATAGATAGCGACAGTACAGAAAGCAAGGCTGTTTAACCTTATTTACAGTACTATAGGCAATCTGACTGAGAAAATGCCTGTGATGGATGTGTTTTCTCATTCTCGGTCTGTGTCAGTGTGAAAGACTAAGCTGAACTAAGCATGAGTGACAAAACCAGCACCAATAACCAAGAGGGAATGGTTTGGCATAATTAGGTCCAACTGTGTTTTGCAAATATTGGCAACACTTCCTCTTTAAGTTTATTCATGATTAATTTAAAAGGCAACTTGTTGTTTTAGAAACAATTTGTTATTCAATAGATCATTGTGCCAAGGAAATAGTGCTGATAAATTCCACTGTCAAAACATAAATTACTTTATGCCGGCCAAGTTCTAATATCTCTTTTGTTTTTGTCTCCCGGAACGTTTGCTAAACTACAATTTTCGCTCTTGATGTATTTGAGGTTTGAAATGGCAGCCTATTGTGGTTCTTTGTGTTCTAACCAGAAATTAACTGTGGTTTAGCAGCAGAATAAAGGGTATTGCGCGGTGTGCAGCGAAGCCGGTGGAGATCGCTCTCATTGTTGGCGCTTCCCTGCTTAACTTTCTCGCAATTTCTCTTTAACTGCTTCATAATGTGGACTTATGTTCACAAGCATTTTCTAATTAATTTTTATGGAATAATTGGCTGTGCTCCTGTGCTTATTCTCCTCTCTGTTTGCGCTGCCCTGGTTACAGTGCATTCACTGTGTGTTTCAACACAAAGAACAACACATCCATTTTCCACACATTATGAAGTAAATGCAACACACATTGTCACAGCTGAAATGCCATTTTAAGGGAGCAGTGTGCATGGGCACTGAGATTTGGACTGGCTATAAACGGACAGCGCTTTTTTAATTGAGTACATATTAGCAGTCTGAATGAGCATGTGGACAGGCTAACATATTTAGCTTTGCATTTTAACAGTGCATGTTGTCATTACAACCATCGCTGATTCGGTGTTTAATTGCCAGAGCAAAGTGTCACATCACAGTTAGCTTGCCTAAAACTACAGCAATTGACCTGCAAACCAATTAAGCGGTTTGAAGCATCACTATGTTGATTCCTAGTATAATTACAGAGCGCAGAATGGCTGAAGTCTTAATTAACATCCTTGCATATTATTTATTGCACTGCAACATTGCAGGGTCACTTGCGTAACACAGGCTTCAGTTTTACAGCAGTTTAAATATCACGGCATACTGTATGTCTGCCAGAGCGGCGATGCATTTGATGCGCCATTCTTTTAGGTCTGTGCTCATCTAGGCTACTTCTTCCATGAACGTGGAAACGTTTTTCCAATTTGCATTTGTGCTTTTAATGTGAAACATATTGTGCATCTATAAAAACACCATCATAAAATGTGCAATTACGAGAAAAGGAATTGGCTACAGAATGATGTGGCTTATTCAACGCTTGATTGATAACCTGATGTCATTTCATTATTTTTTCAGCTTTTGAGTTTTAGTTTGAAGGTGAGATTTATGCTCCCTATTCATCTTGTCACATCAGTAAAAGAGCTCTTTGTACACTACTTCTGTCAACAATAACCACATTATTTTAGAATGGATCTGAATTAATGATGGAGCATTCAATAGGCCTGAGTTTAAAATTGTGATTCTGTTTGACAGTGGGCACAGTAACTGGCATTTCCTCAGAGACGATTTAAACCCTTTGAAGAGTTTTCAGTTTTAGTTTTTTTGCAATGTTTTTTCAAAATTCAGTCAGTGTTCCAGAACTCAGTCAGTGTTCTAGAACGCTTTTGATTACCAGGAGTGATCGATACATCGGCGTTAGAATGTTCAGTTAAGAACATTCTAATCTCATACGTATTTGTGATTTTACACCTTAGGAAAGGTTTAAACGACGCAGTTCTGCTGCGTGCAGTTTGCGCATCCAGACACGGCGAGCCTCTCCTGTAGGACACGCTGCCGCGTTCCATTCACGCACAGCTCTCACACACACGGGTCTAACTGCGGGCAGAGCTGCATTCTGCCTGTTGCTCTCTGCTTTATCTGTCCCTGACCTCCTGGCCTGGCCACCCTGTGCACTGTCATCCATCGTTTCCTCCGCGTCTGTCACACACAGCTGCCACATCTCTCACCCAGCAACCTCACACACACACGCGCATCTGCCTGTGTGTGAATGTGTGTGTGTGTGTGTGAGAGAGAGGGTTTAACATGTAAAAACATGTTTTTTTTGTGGGGTGGGTTGTGTTCCTCATACCTGGGATTGGGCTCTGATGGAGGTGCCCCCCTCAGGGCAAGCAGAGAGATTTAAATATATATATATATTGCCAATGGACAGTAGTTATGTTGTGTGCTACTTGTTTTGCCTTGATTGCGAGTGTCTCCGCTGTAGACAAAGCTCTCCCAGAGAACGACGCTTTCTGTGGGACCAAGTTAGGCCTTAGTTACAGATGCCATTTATTCTGAATGAGTCACACTCTTAAGTATCTATAAATGTTCCTTTGAGCATATCTTGCCTTGTATATTCATATTCATACTGAGGAGAAGGCTCCAGTGAAGCCAGCAAGATTTAAAGATCATGGAAATAAGTCAGAAACAGTCATTGATCTGAAGTGAGTCTCGCGGCAAGGTCATTTGTGGGTTTTCAATGGTTCGTAAATGCTCCTCTGTGAGTGCTTTGATTTGTTCTTGTCTTTCTCTTATCTAACTGTGTAATTGAGTCTGTAAGTTGTGTCAGATGTCAGTTATTCAAGAATAATTAAATCACTTTGGCAGAATCTGCCCATACAACCTGCCCAACCTGCCCATACAAATACATTAATATGCATACTGTATATATCCTAAAGGCATAATAAAATGATGAAACAAGATATACTGCTCAGTTCAACAGGCAATAAAAATGTCCACCAAAAATCACTTTACAAGTTTTTCTGATTGAGATTCGGAGCTACGCACAGCACAATGGTGTGTAGTTCTTCCTCAGTGCGTCACGTAGGGCCCAACCGCCAAACAATCAGGAGATACGCCATCCTAGCCATGCAGAACAGATCAGTGTCTAACGTGGTTTTTCTGTTCACTTTGAAACACCTGTTTCCCGACAAACGCAAACCCTTGCCTGAGCTTCAAGTCTAGGTTTACTTGAAGAAAAGACTCAATGTGAGTCACTTCCTGGGGGTTTGTGATATTACTTCTATTTTAGGTTACATTTCATTGGCCCAGACAGTCTTTTTGATACAATGAAGATATTTTTAAAAAATATTTACATGGATGAAAATACACTTCAACTAACTGCAACTCAGTGAAGCTGGCAGGATGGCACAATCTTCAGTCAATAACTAACATATCCTTTATTGCACACAAAACCCGGGCCAATTGAAAACCTACCGTAAACCTGAAATAACACCAACAAATGCAAGAAATGAACGGTTTCTGAATAATAATACTTCAGGTAGGAGTCTCATAATCTATACCATCCCACCTGTGTTTAGGCTGTGCAAGGTTATGTACGATCCAATCATTAAGATGCCATAAAGCGCTTTTTTTACAAAGTGCCTAGTTCTTATGTGCAGTGATGATGAGGGAGTATGCACTGGTGCATATATGTTTGAGGGAAGGTTTACGTGGAGAGTATAAGGAGTGTAAGTGCAGTGATTATGAGGGAGTATGCACTGGTGGGTATATGTTTGAGGGAAGGTTTACATGGAGAGTATAAGGAGTGTAAGTGCAGTGATTATGAGGGAGTATGCACTGGTGGGTATATGTTTGAGGGAAGGTTTACATGGACAGTATAAGGAGTGTAAGTGCAGTGATTATGAGGGAGTATGCACTGGTGTGTATATGTTTGAGGGAAGGTTTACATGGACAGTATAAGGAGTGTAAGTGCAGTGATGATGAGGGAGTATGCACTGGTGTGTATATGTTTGAGGGAAGGTTTACATGGACAGTATAAGGAGTGTAAGTGCAGTGATTATGAGGGAGTATGCACTGGTGCGTATATGTTTGAGGGAAGGTTTACATGGACAGTATAAGGAGTGTAAGTGCAGTGATTATGAGGGAGTATGCACTGGTGCGTATATGTTTGAGAGAAGGTTTACATGGAGAGTTAAGGAGTATAGGCCTAACTGTGCCCATACTTTGTGTTGCATCATTACCAAGTGAGGGAGACATGCACACATCGTCGCCATGGGGACATCAGGTCTCCATAAACACTCATGAGCATGGGGGGCGGGATGTCATTGGATAGGGCCCAAGAGAGGAGGGCAATATTGTCAAGGTGTGCTTTTTAAATTAAACAACCTCCCCCTCCCACCATCATTCCAAAATGAGGATTACTACCAACTCCCCCCCCCCGCCTCCCCGAAACGTTAAGGCCCCCAGGATGATAGGCTATGGAAAGAAAAGGGGGAAGGGATCCAAGTAAAGATTTTGCTTCGGGCCCCGAAAAGGTCATGGACGGCCCTGCCAATAAGCACGCGCCTTTATTTTGCACTTAGAATGGGGATTTAAGGGATAAAAATAGAGCCTCCTCTAAGGGGGGTCGTTCTTCTGCATGTGTGTTTCGCGTCAGACAGGTGGGAGAGAGGCCATGCAAAACCTCATGAGAAGGAGTAGAAATATCCCCTGGAATTCCCCTGGAACATTTAAAAGGTGAAATCCCCCCCCCCCCCCCCCCCCCCCGGGCGGAGCAGGCTGTGAGACGCGGAAGCACGTCGGAGAACGCCGTCGGAGGAGCGCAGAACTCCGGGCTAATGAGGAACGCCGCGCCGATCGTTCGCTTCTTCCCTCTTTCATCTCCTGTCCGTCTCCTGTGTCCCGCCCCCCCTGCCGGTTTTCAGACTGGCAGCTAACCTGGCTGACTGTGTTCCCCCGCTGGGCCTCGTGTGGATACACGCTTTAAGAACACGGCTCGGTTCAGGTGTCAGACACCTGGCTGCCTCTCCCCCTGTCTGTTCCCTTCTTTCTTTCCATCTTTTTTTCGTTCTGTCTCCATGTTAGGTGATGACTCTACCCTTCCTCCCCAAACTCCAGTGTCTTCACAGAAAGGCTGTGTCACTGAGAATCCGTTCTCGACCTTTAAGCAGTCAACCTGTTGAGGGGTCCCTCTAACACTCAGATGGCCCCCTTGGTGTGGTATGGAATCTGGGCCCCCCCTCGCCAGTGCTGACTGGCCAGCAGCCCCACGGGTAGACACACAGTAGTAGCCCAGGAGAGTGAGGGTTTCAGTTGACGGCACCTCATTGCGGACCGGTGCCCCCTGTTGGCCGATACCTGTAGGTGCACCTGAAGTGTCTTTCCTCCAGATCATGCCAGTGCGAGCCTGACCTGGTAACTGTGGCACGAGAGGAAAGGACGATTGAATCATATCTCAGCGGAGGGCACACTCTTGGCTGCCCAACTGTGTATAAATATTACTCGTCTGAGAATTGTTGATACAGCATTGCAAGGACTTTGCTATTTTTGTTGATCCAACATTGTAAGAGCATGATCATTTTGCTTTCCTTGTATTTATAGCCTATGAGTCATTTGTAGTTGTGTGCAGGGCTGCTTGGGCACACAGAAATGCTTATGCAGGTGCTGCGCTCTTCAATGTTCAGTATTTCCACAACTTTGACTCGGCACCCACACCGAACGAAAGAAAAATAGCTTTCTCTTGCCGTACCACATACCACAGTCACTTGCCAAACAATTAATTGCTACAAAATTTAAATTGAATTTATTATGCATATTTTGTGCTCTGTTCTGCCACAGAGTTCTAACAAACAAAAACAATGGCTTTTAGTATCCTAGCAACCACAAACAACCTAGCTCAACATGTTATTAATTCTGTGTAGTTGACACTATTTACAAAAATTGAACTGGACGTTTTCATTTATTGTAAAGTGTGTCATGTAAAAGTGTAATTTCTTTTGGGATATAGATGGCCAGTTTTGGAATATCAGCTGTTCCCGTAGCATGATCAGCTTTTGACATTTTCCTTTCCTTCTTTCCAAGTTTTTTTTCCCTCCATATTGCCGAGTTAAAGGCAATGTTCTTTACTGACATGAGAGACCACCGTTCTGACTGGACTTCTGGGCTATACAGAGTGTGGAGGGATATAATCAGGTGTGAAACTGTGGTCATAATGCGGAAATAATGGCCGCTCGTTGACCAATCATACTGGAGTATCCGACAAAGCTTGGTGGTATAAGACATGATGCATGCCGTCTATCTGAGCCATCTGCTTCTGTGATACTGGTACAGAACGCCATCACTCAATAATAACCAAAAATACTGCAGCCCTCAGAGGCAACAGCAATAGTGACTCAAACTCAGCATATTATGTTTGCAGTGTCTATATGTGGAGCCGCTTTAAGTAAATGATCTGTCATATTCCACAGCGGAATTGAGCGGTGTTGTCGAGTGCCTTGCTTTAATAACATCACCCTTGATACCTCCTGCCATCACACTTAATCAATTGCAGCGATGCATTAAAAAATTAGATCATAACTACCAGCCATCTGTACAGAAATATTTCTTGAGAAGTCATTAGTAAATGTCTTTTACACACACACACACACACACACACACACACACAGTCTCTTTCTCTCTGTATCTCACTCTATCTCTATATTAAACACACACACACACACACACACACACACAGTCTCTTTCTCTCTGTATCTCACTCTCTGTCTCTATATTAAACACACACACACACACACACACACACACACAGTCTCTTTCTCTCTGTATCTCACTCTCTGTCTCTATATTAAACACACACACACACAGTCTCTTTCTCTCTGTATCTCACTCTCTATCTCTATATTAAACACACACACACACACACACACACACACACAGTCTCTTTCTCTCTGTATCTCACTCTCTGTCTCTATATTAAACACACACACACACAGTCTCTTTCTCTCTGTATCTCACTCTCTATCTCTATATTAAACACACACACACACACACACACACACACAGTCTCTTTCTCTCTGTATCTCACTCTCTGTCTCTATATTAAACACACACACACACACACACACAGTCTCTTTCTCTCTGTATCTCACTCTCTGTCTCTATATTAAAAATACACACACACACACACAGTCTCTTTCTCTCTGTATCTCACTCTCTGTCTCTATATTAAACACACACACACACACACACACACACAGTCTCTTTCTCTCTGTATCTCACTCTCTGTCTCTATATTAAACACACACACACACACACACACACACACACACAGTCTCTTTCTCTCTGTATCTCACTCTCTGTCTCTATATTAAACACACACACACACACACACACACACACAGTCTCTTTCTCTCTGTATCTCACTCTCTGTCTCTATATTAAACACACACACACACACACACACACACAGTCTCTTTCTCTCTGTATCTCACTCTGTCTCTATATTAAACACACACACACACACACACACACAGTCTCTTTCTCTCTGTATCTCACTCTCTGTCTCTATATTAAACACACACACACACAGTCTCTTTCTCTCTGTATCTCACTCTCTGTCTCTATATTAAACACACACACACACACACACAGTCTCTTTCTCTCTGTATCTCACTCTCTGTCTCTATATTAAACACACACACACACACACACACACAGTCTCTTTCTCTCTGTATCTCACTCTCTGTCTCTATATTAAACACACACACACACACACACACACACACACACACACAGTCTCTTTCTCTCTGTATCTCACTCTCTGTCTCTATTAAACACACACACACACACACACACACACACACACACACACACACACACACACACACACACACACACACACACACACACACACACACACACAGTCTCTTTCTCTCTGTATCTCACTCTCTGTCTCTATATTAAACACACACACACACACACACACACACTGTATATAGAGAGCAATTTACTGACCCTTGTTTTATTTGCTTTATTTTTTCACACAAAAAGCCATCAGAACCTATTCCTTCATTATGAAATGTTGACATGGACTGCCAGGCCGTCCCCTTTTGTCATCTGTCATCAGGCAGCCAATAACATGCAATTATGCAAATTATGCTCAGCTGACATTCTCCATTAGCTTTAATCGTCCCTTAATATTGTTCTTCAGCCTCTGGCTTGTGGTTCTCTTTTTTAACATCAGTCAATGAGCTGTCCGTCTGACAGACACACACATCGTCTCTCTCTCTCTGTCTCTATCTTACACACACACACACACACACACTCCGTGCTTCTGAAAGCATGGCTTAGCCTGTAGGCCCAGGAGGGGAACCGGAGAATTGACTGTTTGTTCATTGTGTGAAAACGTTGTGATTTATGTTTTCTGCACGGCTCGTAAGCGTGTACTGTTTCGTTTATGATCGTGGAAATCACTGAAGCAAAGGTTTGTGAAATGGCCTATTTAAAAAATAAAATAAATCTAAAAATCAAATCAAAAAAATCCTGCCTGGTTTGTTTTGCATTTGCCTGTTTCGCAAAACGTGGCTTGAGCAATTATTAGATTGTGAAGATGTGAGAAAAATAAACAAGCAATAGATACCAATATTTACTACACTGTTCCATCTATATTATCCACAAAGTTAAAAATGTTTTTACACTTGTTATGGGAACGCGTCTTCAGTTAAACCCATTACGTATCTGCAATCATCGCCAGGTCTACCTTAAACTGCCAACCATCCGTCTAGACTGAGCTCTGATTGTTTAAAGCCGATTGCACACCTGCTGATGATTACAATTAACATGACTTAGTAGGTGTATGAGGCGCAGGGTTTTGTGGTGTTTAGTGGATAAAATAGCAGTTTCCCTTTGACCCCCGTTCACACTGCAGCTTAATACGGTTGTCGCTCCACATTTTAGTGCTTAATCCGGTCAAGCTCACACTTAGTACGGTTATGAACGAGAGCCACAACTAGTAGTAATGAGTCCTGTTCGGAACAGGTAGCGACTAACGAAGTTGACTCCTGTTTCTATGCAAATGAGCTTGGTTGTGCGAGTGTGGACGGGAACGGGAGTTGACAACTGGTAGGAGACCCGACGTCCATGTTTGTTGGCATTGGAGATCACGTTTACACGCACGCAATGTTTGATACTTGCTTTCAGAACGAATATCGCCCTATTACAAGCTTACTGACAGGAAGTTGATAATAAATTGTAAATACAGGAGCGAGTCCTGTCACTTGTTCATATCGTTCTCGGTCGTCTAAATATGCGTGTGTGTACGGGCACAGAAGTGTGTACTATAAATATGCGTGTGTGTACGGGTACAGAAGTGTGTACTATAAATATGCGTGTGTGTACGGGCACAGAAGTGTGTACTATAAATATGCGTGTGTATGGGCACAGAAGTGTGTACTATAAATATGCGTGTGTGTACGGGCACAGAAGTGTGTACTATAAATATGCGTGTGTGTACGGGCACAGAAGTGTGTACTATAAATATGCGTGTGTGTACGGGCACAGAAGTGTGTACTAGCGACTCGGAATATGGTTGTCGAGCCTCAAAATGCAAGTATGAACGGGGCCTTTGTGGTTTTAAATACCTCGGTCTAAGTATTCCTTATCGCCTTTTTTTTTTCCTTTACATAATTTTGTATGTTTGTAGTTTGTATGTAGGCGAGTGTGGGAATATCGTATGTAATGGAGTTTGTATGTAGGCGAGTGTGGGAATATCGTATGTAATGGAGTTTGTATGTAGGCGAGTGTGGGAATATCGTATGTAATGGAGTTTGTATGTAGGCGAGTGTGGGAATATCGTATGTAATGGAGTTTGTATGTAGGCGAGTGTGGGAATATCGTTTGTAATGGAGTTTGTATGTAGGCGAGTGTGGGAATATCGTATGTAATGGAGTTTGTATGTAGGCGAGTGTGGGAATATCGTATGTAATGGAGTTTGTATGTAGGCGAGTGTGGGAATATCGTATGTAATGGAGTTTGTATGTAGGCGAGTGTGGGAATATCGTATGTAATGGAGTTTGTATGTAGGCAAGTGTGGGAATATCGTATAGGAGTGGGAATATCGTATAGGAGTGCCCACAGCCCACATGCATAAGAAAGTCCCCAGGAATGGCATGAATCATTGCTGGCGGTGGGAAGTAGTTCATTTTCTGCCCAGACAGACCATCATTCACAAATGGGCTTCAGTGCTACAGAGAATATTAGTGGGCCCTGATATTAATCTGTGTGCAAGACTGGGTTCTCTCTCTGCAGTGTGGGTGTAAGGAAGGAAGAGCTTTGATTTTTAACTGTAGCATTAATCACACACACACACACACACACACACACATACATCCGTCAGCAGGACAAATAGTCTGTAAATGTATTCAAAGCTCCAGGCAGCTTTTGGGAGAATTGATTCTTTTTATGTATAAATTGTGTTATTTGCCATTTCCTGTGTTTCTCGCGATCCATCACGCCGCCTCGAAGAGAGCGATCATTTATTTGTCTGCGCGAGTCGCACGCCGCTTCCCGAGACGAGCCTTTACCGAGAAGCAAATCCCTTTTTTCAGGAGACGGTTTTTTGGAATTTTCGGCGAGAATGCGTTTTGAGTTAATCGCGTGTGTAATTTAAAAGCTTATTGAGATTGCGGCGCTGCGTCTCTGGGCCGGGTGGGGGACACACACACATGGTCTGCTCCGATAACCGAGCTGCTGTTCGAACGCGAACGCGTTTTTTGCGGTGCTCAGCAAGACCGCACAGAGGAGAGAAATGGGGCGGAAACTGCGGCAAAGTAGGACAAATGCAGGCGTGCGCGGCGTATCCACGCCCTCCCGACAGAGTACTCTGTCTTAATAATGGAAGGTGGAACGGAGGCTAAGTGCCAGCTATGGAAAAGGTAAATGTTGCTTCTTCATAAATGAACTCTTGCGAGAGGCAAGGCAATGCAACCCAACCCCCCCCCCCCCCCCCCCCCCCCCCAAGTTGTAGTCTTCTCTGGGGGACATACGACACCCCCATACCCCCCCTCTTCCCTCCATTCCCCCCATTCGACAGAACGATCCGTCTTCCTGAAGGGGAAGTGTGCAGTGGGAGCCGAGGCGGCTCTAGGCCGATTGAGTCTTCCTGTGGAAGGAGCGACCGGGATTGTTGCGTGAGCGAGCTGGCCTTAATAAGCGGCTCGTTTGGATCGCCGGGAATTCCGTTCCTCGGCGATGTCAAAAAACACTTTCTCTGTGTTTACGCTTTTGTGCGCAATTCTGTTTTCTTAGTCCGGAGCGGACATTATGCCTTCGAAAGGTGGGTTCCGTGAGCCTTTTTTTATTTAAAAGTCCCTAATATTCATTCACCAATTCTCAGTCATCGGCACGTGACTCATTTGGTGACTCATCATCTATACCAGGTGTGTCCGATCTTTTCTGTGTGGGTGCGGGTTTTTGTTTTAGCCCGGCACTAAGATACCTGACTCAACTAATTAAATAATCATTGTCTTCCAGTAGAATAACATGGCGTAGTGCTGGGCTGAAACTTAAGCTAAGATTCTACACCCCTGTTCTCTACGGATCAATGTTGCCCGTGTTTGTAATGGGTGAACATGGCGTGTGTAGGAGGGGTGGGCAACTCCAGTCCAGGAGGGCCGATGTGTATGCTGTTTTTGCTGCAACCAGTTACGCTGGCTCAATCAGCTAGTCATATACACCATCACCGATTCAACGAACACAATAAAATGCCAAAATACCGGCACAAGAACGTTCATTAGCTGCTGTTGACATCACAGAATGTAGCTAAAATGTCAAAAATGGGCTAATTAAATAATGAAGAGCAGAGGATGGTCTGAAATCCAGAAACAGATTTGGCCCTCCTTGCCCACCTCTGGAGTGCTCAAATCTTACCATTGTGCACCGTTCTGCAGAACGGGAGAAATCTCCATTATCAAATCAAATCAAATCAAAATGTATTTATATAGCGCTTTTCACAAACAATTGTCACAATACGCTTCACAGAAAACCCCGGCCTTAACCCCCCACAAGAGCAAGCGAAAGGCAACAGTGGCACGGAAAAACTCCCTGGTGTAACTAGGAAGAAACCTTGGGAGGAACCAGACTCAAGGGTGGAACCCATCCTCCACTGGTCAACTCAGGGTCTTATTGACTGACTTCTTATTGACTGACCTCATTTCTTTAAGCCCAAGTACCTATTTGTATTGGAATTGCAGAACATTGGTTGATACTAAGCGGTTGTTACTGAATTTTTTTTTTTTTTTTTGAAGAGAGTAGAACAACGTAGCCTAGCAACATGTCAGATGTGGAGGCAGAGAAAAGGGAAGGTTTGGGCAGTCTGGAGAGCTAGGCTGTATGCAGGTAGGAAAAAGGTCCTTGTCTTTAAGGATCAGGCTTTTGTGAATGGTCAGTCGCTTACTGGAGTGGATCAAGGACTTCAATGGAGGCGGTTCACCTTCCGGAAGATTGAGGGGGGGCGGGGTAAGATTTTTTGAAGGAATTTGAATTGGAGTGTAGGACTAGAACAGGGGTGTCTAACCTTAACCAAAAAGGGCTGGCGTGGGTGCGGGTTTTTGTTTTAGCCCAGCACTAAGACACCTGAGTCTACTTATCAAGGTCCCGATTGAAGACCATGATTTGTTGATGAGTTGAATCATGTCTCGTATTGCCGGGCTAAAACAAAAACCTGCACCTACACACTGGCTCTCTTCGGATAGGATTGGACACCCCTGCACTAGAACAATATAATGTCACCACGTTTCAAAATCTTCCATTGTTGCACGTCAACCGCAAATGCACGTTTTTATTTTTAAATTAGTTGCAAATATATCTTAAATAAATATTACTTGTCAAATACATAGTTTCCTAGTGTATCTAGAAAACAATTGCTTATTCTGAAAAATGTTCTGAATAACAAGTTTACATCGTACATGGAACTCTTATTCAGAATTCCTGAATCTTCTGAATATGATGGAGTACCTGGCTTCATGCCAGTGCAGTCACTGTAATCCTTCATTTATTCACATGCTCCCTATGAATTGTCCATTTTGCAAAACAAGACGCTCCCGGCAACATGGAACGACCCATTTGGCCTAATTAAAATAGAATGGAATGGCCCATGAATTAAAGACACTAATGCTGTACTAATATCTGCTCACACCAAGGAGAGAATTAACGCTGAGATAACATCTTCAGTTTAATCCGCTTTTTTTAAAAATGGCTGATAATACGTGTGGTGCGCTAGCGTTGCCGTTGCTTTCATGTGCTGACATCAAAGGTGCGAACATAATGATATTATTCTGAAACCGTTTTACTTCTTCATTGAGAAGCATTGATTTAACCTGCTGAATGACAACAATGGGAAGTGCATAATTATTAATTATGCATTACAGTATCATACTTAATGAGCTTTTTTCCAGCCTGCCAAGGGCATTAACTGAAGCATCATCGCAGAAGGCCTCTTATCTGTGAACGGTGGACTCGGTTAATGTTAAACAACACGGAGCCCGTCACTACAGCACCGGGACATTAAAAATGTATTACGACTCCAAAGATTTTTATCTTTATGTTTTTTTTTCCTTTTCTGAACCTGTTCATGTTCTTTTAAGTTTTAAGACTGTGATATTTCAACACCTGTGAGGGTATTGCATGTCGAGGCACAGGTGTGATATTTCAACACCTGTGAGGGTATTGCATGTCGAGGCAGAGGTGTGATATATCAGCACCTGTGAGGGTATTGCATGTCGAGGCAGAGGTGTGATATATCAGCACCTGTGAGGGTATTACCTTTATGAGGAGTAACTTTAAAATCTGCCTCTTGTTATATCATTGTGAAACGCACACGGGCTCTTATGCTTTGTCTTGCTTGTCCTCTTGTGTTAAAGGATATATTAGGATCTGGTTTGGCAAAAATATTGCAACTGCCTCACAGCCAATTAAATTTTCACATGCCATGATCACCTCGAAAAGACGGGAAACCAGTGTGTTATAGTCCGTTTATGGATCTACATGTGTGCTTATATACATTTGTCATGGAGTTGCTGCTCTCTGTCGCAACAGCCAACCCCTTATCCACTGGGAGGGTGGGGGTACGTTTCACGGCTGCATCCCGGGGGGGGGGGGGGAGACTGTATTTAGGTGGAGCGGACAGCTGCACAAAGAATCAGAGCATTGGAAGATTGCAATGATTGCGTGGCGAATGGAATGCATGAGAATGAAATGCCCTCCTTATCTGAACCACTTCCAGGACACTTTACGCCATTCGCAGACTCGCGGGATCACACATTTAAACATTTGGGAGAATTTTGAACGTCTGATAAGAATAACCGTCCGTTTGCCGCTGTTGCATAAGGGTGTTTGTGACTGCTGTGTGTAGAATACACTGAAGCTCATCATAATGTGATTGAGTGAGCCGGCTTAAGGATGCCATGCAGTCAAATAATATAAATATAAACTGGATATATACGTAGTAACACCGCTGGAACAGGGCACCGTAGGGGAACCAGTAACACTGCTGGAACAGGGTACCGTAGGGGAACCAGTAACACTGCTGGAACAGGGTACCGTAGGGGAACCACTTTCTTACCTCCCAAAAGGCTCATATCATCAGTATTTGGTGTGTGCATGCCATATTGTTTTTTTTGTCCTCTGCGGCTTTGAATACATTAGACAGATTGTTTGCTAATTAGGCCTGTATTCCCTGGTCTGAAGACCAACACTTCAGATAAATTACTGCTACACACTGCTCAATGTAGCACGATACATGCCAGAACACAGCAACTATGGCTCAACTTGAGATGAAGTGAGAACATGCATCGGTCCAAGAAACGTCTTGCTGCTAGACAATGAGCTAGCCTTGCTTTGGTTTGCTTTCTTTTTTGGCTGTCTAGCTAATGATTGAATCCTAACAATAGACAGCTGGCTAGGTAGCTATCCAGTGGTGGCAAGCCTAAAGTCCTATAGCTAACCTGATGGAATGGTGGATGTCAAATTCATGTTTTAATTTTTGAATTTATTATCCATAATATAAACATCCTCAAGCAAACTTTCATCATATTCATAACACCCAAAAAAATGGTGTGTTCCGATGGACTGAAAATGCATCTCTTTGGAGGCCTGTTGTAGTGCATGGAAGGGCCCCACAATCCGGTATCGAATCCGGTCGATGCCGGCGCCAACTGTGGCCGACACCTTCACAGGGTGCTCACGCGATTGGCTTTAGCGTCGATCAGGGATGGGGAGGGTTGCGATTGGCCAGGGTGGCAGCATCTCATTGGCCATTAATGACACCCTGCTGGCTGATTGGTGGCAGTGCTGCACGTGAAAAGTACATGTCTACGTGAGCGGTGGCTGACACCTTCAGAGGAGAGCACGTGCTTGTCTCCCGCATCAACAAGATGGTGGGGAGGAGCATTGCATTATGGGCATGATTGGGAAGTTACAAACTGGGGGAGAAAAACAAGGGAAAATATTTTTTTAAAGTATAATTTCGTTAAAATCTAGTTTTGTACCATTGCAGTCAATCAGTGGATATGTTCTGACAGTTATATTATTTCTTGGGTTTTGCTGCTTTTAACCCAACACGCTCTTTTGCAAACTGTAGTTCATCAGAGACATTAGGGCTGAGACTGAATGACAGTTATAAAAGGTTAACTGAGATTAGCATGGATTAGCCCCGTGTGAACACTGTGGAAGGAAAAGTGTACTTTAAATATGTTTGATTTCTACCTGCACATTCAATCGGAGGTTAAAGAGGAGGCCTGTTGGCAGGAATTTACAGTACAGGGTCGGATTAACTACAGAATGCAATTTCCATTTATTGCAGGTATTGTATACAGTTTAGTGCCAACAGTGAATCGAAGAGTAAGTCCAGTTTCATAAACCATATTTTTCAAGGTGGGTATAATTTTTCAGATAAATGGTTAGATATTTGCAGTTATACACTATTATTCTTAGGGATTTAAGTATAAATATTGTATTTTTCATGCGAAAAACAAAAATTCTCAAAATTGGCAAAAGTGGGCTGAATGATTTCATTTTTGAGTCCAGTTTTGGGAAAACACTCTTCAATTTGATTATGTGAACCTTAGCCAATAACAGCCAGTAACAGTCATTTCAATTTTACCTTGAACATATGACTCAACCCTTAAACCCATACCCCGAAAGTGTGTTATGATCAGATGAGACCAAAATTTAGTTTTATTTTGTTTTTTTGCCGTGCACACCAGTGAGAGAAGGATGCTTATTTTTTAAAAGAACACGATACCTACAAAGAAATATGGTGGCCCCCCCAATGTGTTCACCCATCTCAGAGAACACGAGATGATGAATCAGTAGTGTTATCCTTGCAAAGGGAGAGTGTACAAAGTTCTCAAAACGGGTGCTGTTTGACACCTATAGTATTTTTTTGGGAAATAAAATGATTGCATGTTATACATGTTAAGACTTTTCCCATTTCTTTTCAGCATATAATATAGCTTAATTTATATTTTTTCCAGACTTTTTTGCTCATCCGTATCAAGAGTGCCTTTGGAGGACTCCTTAAGCACTCAAAGGCAGCACAGAACAGGAGAAACCTATGAATACGAAGCAGTTCCTTTAGTTATGAATCGCAAAGTCAGTCTTGTAAAAAAAATATAATACAAAAATTTTTTTTTTAAAAATGGGAATTAGTTGTTTTGAAAACACAACCACAAAGGCATAGAGCTGTTTATGAAATTTCCTCGTGACATTAAAACAAGGCTACACTCCTGCGTTTGAGTGCCGAGGTGCGAGGCAGAAGAATATCGACTTGCCTTCAAGGTATGACAATAATACCAAAGCAAAGCGCCTCTCCAGGTCTATCAGGTATTTCTGTTCCGGGAATGAAGTGTCGGCGGAGGCGAGAGATGAGATGAGAGGGTTACTATGGAAACCGCCAGAGCTGCGGTTGTGAACTTTATTTTCTTGTTTTTTTTTTCCCTCCCGAACTTGGGGACATAAGAACAGTCCCCCACCGAAAGCACTTTTGCCGTAACCGTGTTCTCCCTCCCCTGCTGAAGACGGATGACATTGGGGAAGGGAGCGTTTCCACAGGATGTCAGCGGCGCTCCTGCGGCAAGACTAACGACAGAAATTTCAGGAAAGGAAAGCGACAGGGAGGCCAAATGAAATGCGCATCACTGCAATTTAAGAAGCAGAGTTTGCGAAAATGAAATTACAGTATACCGAGGAATATAAGACACAGTTTTGGAAGAGCAACACTGTCGCAAACAACATGGTGCCTCGCTCTGTTCTTTGAGAACTGGAGATCAGATGGTCTATTTCAAACGGAGAAGCGTCTCTCCGTGTTGCAAGCTCCAGTTAAATATTTAACCAAATGTACAGTGCCCTCCACAATTATTGGCGTCCCTGGTAAAGATGAGTAAAAAGGGTTATAAAAAATTCACCTTTTTGTGAACTAGCTTAATCTCACACTGAAAAAATGAGAAAAATCCAACCTTTAATTGAAGTAAATTTATTCTGAGAAAAAAAAAATCTAGAAATAATTATTTTTAACAAAACCACATGTGCCACAATTATTGGCACCCCTACATTTAATACTTTGTACAATCTCCTTTTGCCAATAAAACAGCACTGAGCACTTGGGATTTTTTTTTGCCTCTTTTACCATCCTCCTCACTGCGTGGGGGAAAAATAAACTTGGGTCCTCTTCCAGGCAAGTTTGTAACAGTTCCAGTTGCTTTTAACTTTTTAAGTATTGCCCTAACGGTAGATATGGGCATTTTCAGGTGAGTAGCTATTTTTTTATAGCCATTCCCTGACTTATGAAGCTCAACACACTTTCCCCTCATTTGATTTGTGTGTTCTTTTATCTTTCCCTTGTTGATTTATGCATAAGGGAATATGGCCTCTGCGTCACCTCAAATTTATACCCCAGTGAAACAGGAAGTCATGGATTAATTCTTGAAAGTTCCTAAACACTCTGATCAACTTTAAAAAGTAAAGTATAAATGGAAAAAATGCTTCCTTAACATTTCGTTCATAAGAATTTCTATGGGTGCCAATAATTGTGGCACACGTGGTTTTGTTAAAAGTAATTATTTCTTGATGAGGGATTTTTATTTTTCAGAATACATTTACTTCAATTAAAGTTTTTTCAAATAAAATTTTTTCAGAGTGAGATTAAGCTAATTCACCAAAATGTGCATTTTTTATAACCCTTTTTACTCATCTTTACCAGGGGTGCCAATAATTGTGGAGGGCACTGTATGTACACTCGTTTTGGTAGAGGGGGTTCTCTTAGGTGAGGGCAGACTGGAGACACGCTGTGTAATCAAACCGCTAAGCAGTCAGCATATTTGCACATGAGCGAGCTGGAATCCCTGGTCCAGCCACAGCGATGCGTGGGAAGTTCAAACTTTCCAAAGACCCAGCTTTAGATTCAATTTCAGTCTTTTTTTATTTTAATGGTACCTGTTCGGGATAGATTTTCTTGCTTGTACTAACTAGCTCCTCAGCACTTGAGGTAAAAGTCATTTCAGGTTTTAATTGTGTCCAAAAAGATCGGCATCTCCCATTGGGCCCTTTGAAGGGAAAAAAGAGATACTTGGCTTCCGATACTTAGCTTGGCTCGATGGGGTTAAGCTGATCAGGGCTTCTCCGGTTAATGCCGCATTAGTTCCTCCCAGTTTCCCCACGATGTAGCTACCCACATGCTCGTTATGAGTTATTGTTTTGAAAGGCCTTGTTTTTCTTAAATGTATGGCACTTTATTCAATAAAGTGTGTGTGTGTGTGTGTGTGTGTGTGTGTGTGTGTGTGTGTGTGTGTGTGTGTGTGTGTGTGTGTGTGTGTGTGTGTGTGTGTGTGTAAAATCATGAAATATGCAAATAAATAAAATTTTATATATATTGGTAATATCACATCAGATAAAACTGTAATAATGGTGTGAGAGGAAAAATGTACTTGGGTTCAAAAAGAATGAATCAGGTATTGAGGAAATATGTGCATTGGTCCGTGAGCACATTATCATAAAGTTAATCTGAAAAAAAACAATTTTCCACCTTATGAAATCATTGTGAATCACGATGGCTGAGATGTGCTTGAAGTATGCCTCTGCACTTGTGATAGCTTATTGATTTTAATTGGTGAGAAATGCAGAAGAATAAATTAATAAAACCTTAATATGGTCTCCTCTAGTGGGAATGTTTGTACATTAAGCAGAGGCTGCCCTACACTTTACGTTGTAACAGTGGAATCAGTGACTGGGGCAGTATGTTTGCACAGAGAGATGATGTGACTCAGTGCTGCCTTGCTTGGCTGTTGTTCTCAATAGAAGGGAGGGAGTGGGAGTGTTTACAGGCTGTTGTTGGTCCACTGGCTGCCCCTCCTGTGTGTACCACATGAGTAGTGCTCACCCAAACCCAAATCTGAGCTCTACTCATTGGTTACACACAGGTTTGGGTGAGCACTAACCTTTGTGTAACCTATAAGTAGTGCTCACCCAAACCTGAGCACTACTCATTGGTTGCACACAGGTTTGGGTGAGCACTAACCTTTGTGTAACCTATAAGTACTGCTCACCCAAACCTGAGCACTACTCATTGGTTACACACAGGTTTGGGTGAGCACTAACCTGTGTGTAACCCACGAGCAGGGAGGATGAGCAGTTTGCCTGCACTCTCAGAAATACAGGTACTGTTGAGGTACATTTTTCTTCTTTAAGGAACAAATCTCCCAAATGTACCCTGAAAGTACAATAATGCTCTATTTGGGTACTAATACTTTTCAAGTAAAAAAGGTACACATTAATTGTGTATTGCTGGTTAGGGGTAGAATTTTCTGTAACTATAGGGGACCAGCATTTGTACCTTTTTTAGGTACTTTTCATACCTTTTTTATCAGAGACGAGATAGCATGCGCTGGTGCATGGGCGGCCACCCGCAGCATTCTGCATGCGCCCACCGCTGCGACCGGGGGGCTGTCGCTGCAGATTTGAGCGTGCATGCATGGAGGGGTAAAGCACGCAGCCGTACAGTATAAAGGACTAAAGAATGCAGCCCTACGGTATAAAGGACTAAAGCATGCAGCCGTACGGTATAAAGGACTAAAGTACTTCCTCTCCTCTCTGTCCTATGCGTCTTCAGAGGACATCTTACCATGCTTTAACTGAGCGCTTCACTAACTCACAAATATGAACATCTGGCCCATTTTATCATCATTTAAGGTCATCCTCTCTCCAGTAATGCAGTGTCCTTTAATACCACTTAGCCTGGCCTCTAGAATTATTATTATTTTTATTTTTTTTTGCAGAATGTAGAACCAATAATTTGCTGGTCAATTAAATTAACTAAAAATGTGGCGAAGAATGTTTAATCATAATGTACATGGATCAGACTTAAATATGTTGTGGACACATTTGTGGACACCTTTGGACATAGACACAGTTGGACACAGACTGGTCATAGGCACGTGTAGTAGGTCAGATGAAGAAGTACTTTGGACATTAGCTGTCATGTTTCATATAGCTTAAGTTATTTCGTCCTGTGCAGTGTGATATGCTGAGGATAATACAACGTTAATTCCTCCAAATTTATTTTTGTATTTCCGTTTACAACCAGGTTTGCCACATACATTCCTATTGAAACATGAGAATTTTTATTTTTTTAAACGCATAACGTAAAATGAATTGTGACAAAGTCTAGGCAATGCTTCAGGAACCAGCCCCACAGCGGTACACCAGGAGACAGAAAGAGTCTATAGCAGCAGCAGCACACTTTGTTCCCTGTCGATGTGCCATCTCAGTGTGTGAGAACACAACTCTCCTCTTGTCGGCTGATGCAAACACCATGAAGCTAAGTTTAAGCACCTTCCCAGTAGATAGCAGTAGATATATGATGATATCTCAGGGGCACAGTGTTTGGAATAGGTACGAAAAAGTCTTGACCAAGGCTAAGTGTCATCCTATATATATATATATATATATACACACACAGGGGAAACAAAATATCGGAAGCACCCCTGAAAAATGTCTTTAACTTTGAAGCATCTACCACAATTACAAAAGCATCTACACAGGTGATTCCTATTCATTTGAATGCTACTTAGCAGCATGTGTTTGCTTAAAAGAGGTCAAACCAGCAGCACTTTGCTAGGTAAGTCTCCAAAGCAAGATGAGGAGTTCTAACGGGGCCAAATAGTTGGTGCCCAAATTGTCCGTCAAGGGGAAAAAAAAAAGAACTGCCCGAAAGTCAAAGCTCTCTGACAGGGACAGACGGACACTTGGTAGGATAGTTGCAAATAACCACAGAACTACAGCTCTAAAAATCACCACATAATTGAATCAATCCATATCTGACAAGAACAGTGTGTGAGCTTGACAAAGCTAGTATTTATGGCAGGGCTGCCATTCGGAAACCATTTGTATCCAAGGCTAATGCACAAACGCATAACATGGTGTAAGGAACACAAAACCTGGACCACTGAGCAATGGAGAAAAGTGATATGGTCTGATGAGTCATCTTTTACTCTTTTTAATACATCTGGACATATTTGTGTTTGGAGAAAGCCTAAGGAGGTATTCAATCCGCAATGTCTGTTGCCAACTGTTAAGTTCCCTCATGATGTCCCCATATTCCAGCATGATAACGCCCCCCCATGCACACTGCTAAGAACATTAAAGAATGGTTCCAAGAACACGAGGATGACGTCAAATGCCTTCCATGGCCTGCACAATCACCACATCTAAACATAATTGAACCTTTATGGGAAGTTCTGGAGCGCAGAGTGCGAACTAGATTTTCCCCTCCTTCATCCCTCAAATAACTGGAGACTGTCCTTCTTGAACAATGTGCCAATATCCCACTACACACAGTTGAGAAATTGTATGACAGCATTCCTAGAAGGATTGAAACTGTTTTGAAGGCAAAGGGTGGGCCGACTCGTTATTAGTTACTAGATATTCCGTTTTGTAGGTGTTTCTGATATTTTGTCCACCCCCCGTATAGTATATACACATGGTGAAGTTATGCCCAGATTATTATTGAATTCTGCCCAGAGTATTTTCGAATTATTGAAACCAGGTTAAATGACAGCATGGGGACACTTCGAGCTGCGCAAAGTTTTTCTTTTGCTATGACATTTGTGAAAGACAAACCAGAGCATTGCAGTGAGGGACGCTATAGCAGGCAGCAGCAGTAAACAACATTCTTGTTCGATCTGTGCTTTCCTCTGGTTTGTCTTTCACAAATGTCTTTGGAAAAGAAAAACTGTTTGCGTAGCTCGAAGCGTCCACGTACGCGTATTTGTGTGCGGTATGTTTCGGCCCGAAGTGTTAGCAAGCGTTTCCATTCGCCCATGTAATGTTAGCTAGCTAGCTGCTAACGTTACTGGGTGATGGGGCAAACATTAAGGTTGCACATTGTTAAACCAGTTATGTTTATGTTTACTTTTGGTACTTACATTTTAAATCAGATACTTCTGTATTTTTACTCAACTGGTGTTTGAATGGGGGACTTTCTACTTTTCAGCTGTGACCAGCAGCTAGTAGAAGTCACTCTGTCGGTAATTAGATCATTCTGTCTGGTATTTCTGCAATAGACTCTACCTGCACATACATGCTCCTCTTGTTCCAAAAGCCACGTTAAGTACCCAGTGTGCATGCTCTGGTTCCAAAAATCCCCCATAGTCTAACATGGCGCCTCCATGAATTGGCTTCATGCGCAATGAGAAGCTCCCATAGGAATCCATGGAACCGGTAAGCGGAAGCTGTCTCCAGTTCTTCTTATATATCTCGATGGGATCTTAACTTCCCTCCGTGTGCTTTATACTTTTCGTGGGGGAAATACAATGTCTTAAAGCGCCATGGTGAAGGAATGCGTGGACAGACACCTTCCGTCGGCCTTATGAAAGGAAGCATCTCTTTGAGCTCACAGACAGTAAGGCATTATGGGAATGTGCATCTTTCACATTTCCCTCTAGATGTCTCCCTTTATAAAATGATTCACTCAGACAGATGGCTACATCGATGGGTGTATTTTTTTTACTAGGGTGATTCTGTTTATATGAACCATTATACATTCCTTCCTGGGGGCAGAACGGTTGTAATTCCTGTAGCATGAATACCATATTGTCATCAATGGACATATCATTATGAAACATAACTCTTCCAAAGGTACAGAAATGTACTTTATCATCATGATCCCAAAAAGCATAGAAATACAATTTATGCACTATGAATCACAAGGAAATTACCGCGCATCTCTGAGATAGGAACTGACAGTTGATGTAGATGGTAATGGGAAGCTTTTATTCACAAATGATATAGCCATTTAAAACTAAAATAGCACCTTACAATTAGACAGTAATTATATATTGGCCCACACTGAGTGGCAAACCGCCATCAAAGTACACGGTAAGTGGCTTTGAGACCTGTGTATTTTTTTTAACTAAATGACAGAACTGTCAAAACACAGTGCATGACATGATATTGCAGAAAAGAACAAAGGAAAAAAAAAAATCCTTCAAGTCACAAAAAAAGAGAAGAGACGGGAGAAATGAGTATGAATCCCGGTGAAATGGCACAAAGGCTTGTGGGTAAGTACTCAGTAAATTAGGCCTTTAACAATGATGTTATCCATTTGACTAACCACCACTTTCTCAGGATGGGCTAATTTAACAAGATACCTGTTGGATACTAGCTGTGTAAGTTGCTCTGGATAATAATAACAATAATAATAATAATACATTTTATTTATAAAGCGCTTTTCATTGTAGAACAACCTCAAAGTGCTATAAGATAAGAGTGATAAATGACAGTAATGTAAAGAGCCTGTTACGTGTGTGTGAATGTTGTCAATGTGATGGCCCAGCTGGGACTGTCGGATATTTGAGAAACTTTCACCAAGGTGATTATGAGCTTCATTTCATGCAAAATCAAGGGTGGTATGAATGAACACTGTGTCATCTTCCCTGTCAGATTTATGCACATTTTGGCATTTGTTTAACATATTTAAAGAGTGTAACCCAGATTCCAGGGTGACATTTTGACTATTTTTTATGAGCGCTGAAGTAAAACAAACTTTACTTGTTATTTTTTCTCTTTTTTTTCAATATTTAGGATAAATAAGTGATATACATCACATTTGACAGTATATAAAAACTGAAAATAAAGAGAAATAACATCAAAATACGAGTCTTCCCCCCCTTCGCAGTCGGCAGTAAGATTTTCAAGCGATTGAAAGCCTTTAGTTTTCGCAGCCTCTGTCTCCAGAGGCTTTCACCCACTTGAACAGACTTTCACACAAGAAAAGCCTGGCCTCCCCAAAGACCCGATTGTCTACAGGTAACTCCTATTTATTTAATTCATTCGTTTGATGGACTTTTATAGACTCACAGCTCCACATTGAGACAAACGGGGAATTGGGCTTTTGGGATCTCTTTATACACAGTTTGATTCAAATTAAAATAGCTATCACTGGGGAGCCATTGGAAACACATATTTTGTACAGTATGGCTGCTTTTGGAATCTGATTCTATTCTACCAACCCTTATTAGATTATCTGGCTTTAACTTCTGTAATTCTCTGCTATTACAAATTCAGCCATCTAACCTTATGTGATTTTTGCTGCTAGATATTAAAGTGAGATTTGAATAACAATAAACTGTAATATGAGAGCCAAGAAAGGAGCATATAAGCACTGTAAGCGCTTTTAACAAGAAGAGCTGTATAAATAGTTTATTGTTATCATTATTGCCAGAAAAAACAGAAAATGTTGACAGACATTCTATTCAGCCCGGTGCGTCCAGATGGGTGTGGCTTACTTTTGATATTAAAGCAAACAAGTTGATGTGGAAAACTACTGTCTGTCTGTGAAAGAAAATATTCAACCGTCAAGGATTAGCGTGTTTTAACTGAGGAACGTGCGTGTCCACTGTTTCACATGTTTCTTTCCCAGAGCGTCGGCGCTCTTAGTTAGGCAGGTTTTCTGCTGTTAGGGTCCCAGCAGAGGCCTGGGTTTGGAGGACTGGAGCGCTGTGCACCATTAGATTGAGTCTAATCCCCGTCCATCTGGCAGAGGGAAGTTTAAATGCAAGCGAGCGGCTGCAGACCTCTGCCCTCTTGTCAAAGCCCATTACAGTGAAGCAGGCCCTGACAGACCCGCCGGGTCACCCGTCCGCGACGTTTGGGAGCGCCGTCGAGCGGCTTGTGTCGACGGCAGAGAGAGCGGCGTGGACGCAGACCGGAGGGTGAACCGCGTTTCCTCCGCCTCGTCCCTGCGGCCTTGTCCCTGTCTGCTCTCCACTCAACCCCCCCCCCCACCCCACCCCACCCCCTGGGGGCATCAAGCCGCCAGTTCACATCTCCCTCCCTCTGCAGCCGTCCATCTTGCGCCAAAATGGTGGATTAGCTCAGTCTGGTATACTAACCCCTTACTTGCATATAAAAAATAAATACTTCTAGATCCTGGAGTGCCGTGTAGGCGCGGTTAACGCGTACGGTAACAGTTACCGAGGAGACGTTTGGCCGCGGTCTGCTTTGTCTCTCCCATCGTTTAAATGAGATGTTCCGATTCGCTGTTCTGTTATGATTGTTCACAAAGGGGGCACGCCCAGTACACTCGAGCTGATAGCATGGGAACTTCTTTTGAAACATGGAGAAGGAGGAGGAACGCACGAGGGCCCTCTTCAGTTTAACGATCTCCGCAGTCAAGCGGACGCCTCGCAGCGCGGACACTTCACATCCTGGGCTAGTGAACGGAAGTGGGTATCGCTCCACTCTCTGTTGAGAGTCGAGAGTAGTTGGGCGTAGAGTGGCTGGGAAAGGACGTGATCTGGACTTTGAGCTGCGGATGTGACACAGCATGACTGAACTCTCCCATTATGCTTTCAGGAGGCATACGTTGATGATGGATGAGTCGATAGGGAAAATGAAACTGAAATGTAATCAGAATGCATAGACTACGCTTGATCCTTAAACTGTGTCCTGTGAAATATCAAAACTGCAATAGGCGGTATTTAACATTTATTAATTAAATCAGGAGGTACTTTTAATTAAAAAGAAAAAAGCTGGCACTTGTGGGTATTTCAGCAAAGTGGGTGACATTTGGGTGTAAATAAAATGTTCTTATCCCACACCACTTTAACACCCATCGACTGAAGCACTTTCTATTCAACACAATCTGGAGTGTTGTGCTCGTAAAGTCACTGGACTGTTAGGGTGTTCAATATCCATTTTATTTTTCATCTACGGGCCGTTATCATCTATACTAAATCGGGTCCTGGAGAGCCGCAAGGTATGGCATGCTGGAGTTCACTGTAACTCAGCACTTAATCAGTTTATTACACAATTAACTCCCCTCACCTGCCTTTCCAATGCTGTCACAGCTAACCGAATAGCAGTCAACTGTTAAAGTATATTTCTAAATACTGTATACTTATTATGTAATCATCCATCCATTATCTAAGCCGCTTATTCCTGGTCAGGGTCGCGGGGGGTGCTGGAGCCTATCCCAGCATGCATTGGGCGAGAGGCAGGAATACACCCTGGACAGGCCGCCAATCCATCACAGGGCACACACACCATTCACTCACACACTCATACCCATGGACAATTTAGAGTCTCCAATTAGCCTAACCTGCATGTCTTTGGACTGTGGGAGGAAACCGGAGTACCCGGAGGAAACCCACGCGGACACGGGGAGAACATGCAAACTCCACACAGAAAGGCCCTCGGCCGGGATTCGAACTCGGTACCTTCTTGTTGTGAGGCGACAGTGCTAACCACTGCACCTACCGTGCCGGCCCTTAATCATGAAAACTGAAAAAAGTCTCATGAAGACATCATAGTGATATCTAATATCAAACAATGTGTAGGAGTATTTTTTAAAAGCTAACACCAACTTGATTAAATAATTTAAATTGCCTTTTGATTCACAACATTCAGAACTATGTGCTCCTACATTAAGATTAATGCTGAAGCCTAATTTATGGGGGTCGTTTTGATTGTCAGAGATAATTTATTAACCACAAATACCCTCTGCTGTATGTACAGAGAAAATATCAGCCATTCAGTGGTTGAAGCGATGTTTCTGGTACATATCCAGATATGATTAATACATAGCTGGCTGACAGGTTAATGAAGGTCTTCGTCAGACACAGGATTTAATCTGGCTTCCCTGGGAGTAACAATACACGTGTCAAGTAGACGCAAGAGATGCCTTTGCACAACAACACTCTTCTGAAGGTAATACTTTGGGCTCTTAAGAGGATCTTTGATGCCTAAGCAAACCACCACACTGCCCCGCTGACTGCCGTATAGGTGTTTCGGCAGAAATTAAGCCGTGTGGCCATGGGTGCAGCCGGATGTTTCAAGCCCCATGAAAAAATCTCACGTTGGAGCCCCGCCACCCCAGGCCACCTTAAGAAAAAGAAACCGTTAATCCTACGTTCTAATATTTTTTGAGGCCCCCTGTCAGTTAGGGCCATTGGAATCGTCATAACCCCCCCCAATCTCTGTAAACTGGAAAGAATTGTCTTGACATAGTGCATGTTTCAAGCAAGAAAGCTGTCACACTTTTACTTTGTGCTTTATGTTCACTTGTTATTTTTGTCTGAAATATGTAGTATAACTGAAATGTCAGAATAACGCACATTTTTAATTCTAATAATGGGAACGGATTAATCATGCCATGCATCCCTGCTTGCCTAACATTTTTTAGCATTATCCAGCCTAGAAGGCAAGAGGGCGTCAACCACTGTCCTCCCCATGGGGATCATACGAGAGGCAGAACTCACAGGTGCATGCTGGGGTGGTGTTGGGAGTGCAAAAACTTTCCGGAAAGGCGCACATGCAGGAGTAAGCAGGGCAAGCCAAGCATGTTAGCAGCAGGGTTACCACGGCAGCAGCAGTCCGGCAGAATGAGCGATGCAAGGACAGGTAAGGCCGGCGATTTAAATAGCCCTTCCATTTAAGACGCAAGCATCGTGGGAGCCGACGGCGATTTGGCGCTTTTCGAGTTGCCTGCCCGAACTAGCTTCGCATCATAATAAATCTTACCCGCTATGCAACGGCGTTGTTAAAACAGTTACAGAAACGAACCGAGTAGGAGGTGTGTGGGAGAGCATTGGCCTCGCTGGGTTAAGCCGTGCCTAACGCCCCCTCGCCCAGACAGGCCCGCTCTTCGCTTTCCTCAGGGGATGTAATGGGCTGTAAAAAGCCAACAGCACGCAGTCATAGCCCCCTGAAATTGCCTTGCAGCTCAGGGCACAAGCTCCTTTAAAGCGTATATGAGGGCATGCAGTGCACAAGGCCCGGCCGGTTTAATCAAATTCTCCAGCGCCAAAGACAAACAGAGCTGAGGTAAGGACAAACTGCACTCCTCCTTTCCCTCTCAACCACCTAGTGCACTGCAAAAAAAACTAATCTTAACAAGCATGTTAATCTCATATTTAGACTTTAGAATCTTATTTCTGTTACTTTTTTACTAAATAAAATGAACTATCTGCCAGTGGGGTGAGATATTTTTACTCATTTCAAGATGTGCCAGTGGGGTAAGATAATTTCACTTGTCAAGTAAAAAGTAACTTAAAACAAGTTAATATTTTATAATATAAAAAAAATAAAATAATTTTAAGTCTCATTACAAGACTAAAACACTTGTTAAGAGAGACATTTTTTTGCAGTGTGATGGTGCTGGTGTTGCCCTGGGAAGTGAAGACGTGTTACGTTATAACTTAAATATATTACACATTCAGTTCTTTTATATGGCGGTTTAGCCACCATCATGGCAGCCATTTTGTGCCAGGGCGCTCACGGCACATTAGCTTAGGTCGAGAAGGACAAAATGACTCAGCTACTTAAACTGGGGGATGGTGAGGCGGCAGGGTGGAGAACGGCAGTTTGGAAATTTGACTCGCACACTAAAAAAGTTCTATAATTTCTAAACGGATCATCCGATATAGATGAAAATACCCTTAAATTAAAGATGACAGTCTGCACTTCAACCTCGTTGTCATTGTATCCTTTCAAACTCAAAGTGCTAGAGTACAGAACCAAAATAACAAAAAATGTGTCACTGTCCAATGAATTATGGTGCTCACTGTATACTGTATATAGATATATATATATATATTTATTTTCTTTTACAGGTACACACGAGATTTCTTCAGAAATGTGTTGTGTGTGTATATGTGCAGTTTGTTTATGGCTATAGTTTTGGCCTATGATCTCAATGAAAGGCCTGACTGCCTGACCCACACACAGCACCCTGCCTGTGGTGCCCCAAGCTCTGCACTTAAAGCTCTTGGCAGCACTGACCCGTCGTCTCTCAGCTTTTAGAGGGGCTGGCAGCCTCTTCATTTAGGATAGCCGAGCGACTGGGGAGGGAGGGAGGGAGAGGTTTAAAAGCCGCCCGCTGTCAGTGCCCGCTCCCAAATTTCCATACCGTGTCAAATCTGCCCTGCAGGCCTTCTGTCACTGTCCTGTAGCACCGTTTATATCAAGAACTCACTGAATGTGGCTTGATTTGAAACTCCATACATGCCACAATGTTGGGAAAAAGAGATATCTATTCAAGTTAGCGAGGCTACAGGGCTCTTTGCATTGAGTATCAATTTTCTGCAAGGACAATTCTGGCTAAGTGAGTCTGACATGGCAGTTTATGCCGTTTCCTGGGGGAAACGTTGTGGTGATGTTGAGAGAATATTGTCGCACGCTCCTTGCTGCAGGACAAAAAGGGGTTCACTATGTGAACGTGCAATTTGAGATTACATCCACGTATGGTGTACCCTGCAGTAACATTCCTCGGTTCTCTGTTTCCCTGTCAGGGCAATATCAAAGGCAGATTTCCCTTTCTGAGGTGCTTACATCGGTAGCCCAGGGAAGCAATTTACACCAACAATACTGATATTGTGCTTACTTCTGATAATCCAAAAGGCTACACGCTTTAAAGGTCTTTGTTGAAATTCAAAGGTCTACCCTCTTTAAGCTTTCAACACCACACTCAACTCTCAAACAATCAAGGAATGCTTCCGAGAAGCAAACAGAGCTACATTCCTAAGCTTAATTTCTTCAGTAAATATTGTATCTAGTAATTGTTCTATTCACTTCTTGGATTGGATGTCATCTCGGATACACGGGACAGTTTGCCTTCACGGCATGAGCTCTCCAGCCAAACATCTTCAAACATTCAATCTCTTCAAAGTAAACGCAAATAAACTTGTGCGGCCTATACAACCAGAGCCTAACCAATGTCAAACCTCATAAAAATATACAAAAATCAAAGAACAGCGCCGTTATTGAAAGGGGACTCAAGACCGCATCTCAAATAAGGGAAATAATATTTGGTAATGGTGAATAAAACATTTTGCCAGGTTGCTCTTTACCACCAAGATTTAAAATGGCAAAAAAAAAGAATTATATGTTGTTCTGCTTCATATTGTGTAATTAACATTGGGCCTCTTGCACAACCTCTCACAAGATTGCATGTGGCTCTTTAAATGTAAGTTCCCGTAAGGCTACAGGCTATTCAAGTTCCGGCTGTGCTTTCTGGAAATCTTTGAATGTGTAAAGCACAACAATATCAAAGGAAAAGTTCAGTTTTTCTATCTTGGCAGTAACTATAAGTCTCCGGATTGAGTTAAGTAACAGACACTCACATGCACACACACACACACACACACACACTCACACATGCATGTACACACACACTGACACACAGGCAGGACTAGTGTTTATTTTCCTCTTTGAAATGATATTCCCATCAGCAGGGGAAAAAATTGAAATCGCGAACATGGTTTCTGCTGCAGCATTTTCAATTATACGATGATGCCAGAATGCGGGGTTTTAAAAGAAATGCCCACATTAATCTGAGCTGTGAAAGAAGCCCTGATTTATACTCTGATGTCAGAACATTGGGAAAATAAAACTTAAGGATGGATTAAATTGGAGTGTGTAACTTTGTTATAAGTGCACTCCATTACCCAGCACATCATTCAGTTTGTGTGCCTTCCCCAACTTCCTGTACTAAAGTCCCAACACCAAAAACAATTAGTGGTGGTCAGATGAAGGAAAGTTAAGCCACATACTTACTCACTGGATTAATGATTGGTTCAGAAAAGGACAAACTCTGGCCGTGACAGAATACGATCCCTGTTCCCTGCCCCCTATCCACTCAGACCCATGTCTACTGTGCCCTGTGCCCTCATTTTCAAGCAGTGTGCGAAAGAAATCCTGCAAAACTTTTTCCAAAATAGTGAGGAAGTTTTTAAAAATTTTTATTGAGAATATCAATCAGTTTACATATGATGATGGTTACAAAGTATAGATTATGAATGAAGATAGAATGAACAAAAATAAAAAGAGAGTAGTTTGTAATATGACCCGCTCTTGTACTACAAGCTTTAGTTTTTACTTCCGGTTTACTTCCTGAAATTGTGGGATGAGTGCACCGTTTTGTGGATGAGTGTGCTCCTGAATTCCCTCAACAAAACCCCGGAAATAAGGGTTTCAGCCTGGGATTTTAAGTGCCCCCATTTGTGAGAAAAAGTAAAAAAAAGATTTTTGACGAAGTTGACTCAAATATGCACCCTCAAAGGGGTTAAGGCAGGGGTGTCAAGATCCGGTCCTGGAGGGCCGCAGTGTCTGCTGGTTTTTGGTGCGTTTAAGCACAAGTGATTAATTTAAGTCACTAATTGGCTAAGAAGTCCACACACCTTGTTCTCAATGCTTTAACTGGGTGCTGATTGAAAGGAAACCACAAATACCTGTAGACACTGCGGCCCTCCAGGACTGGAGTTTGACACCCCTGGGTTAAGGGATCGTATTCGGTCACGGCCTATAATGTTGAAGAGCACCACCATCTCTGTGTTATATGATGGTGGGCCTGTTTAGCTTTGATCTTGATTGACAGCTTTTGGTTCTGGACTTATTGTTGAAATTGAAGAGAAGATGGATGTGAACCAGAATATTATTGGCTGTAAAAAAGAACACTCCGACTTAGATGAGACAATGAAAATGGTACGGAACATGACCAAATAAGACCGCATGCTCCTTCTCCATGCAGCAGGAGCTGTGTTTATCCTTGGAGCGGGTTTTGGTGTAATATTCATCTGTTTGTTCAGATGTTTTTCTGGTTTGTGTTAGCTTTGGCATAGCATTTGTTACTTCATCAAATTCTCCCTCTTATTGATGTGCACGCTAGAACCAAAACCTGGATTTGATTCCCCACCACACCCCATCATATATATATATACACTACTCACAAAAAGTTAGGGATATTCGGCTTTCGGGTGAAATTTCAGGATGAACCTAAAATGCACTATAACCTTTACAGGTGAAATTAATTTGACCTTCTCTAAACTTTTGAATGCGCATGTCCAACTATTCAATGTTTCAGTACTTTTTGCACAACTTGCTGTTCTCTAACATCCATGAATCGACCAATAAATTTCCTGGTTCAATTAGAATTGGTATTTAAACAGTCCTCTTCATCATGCTGTTCACATTTTGACATCATGAGACCAAGACGACACCTAACAATTGATCAACAGTACCTCGCCATTGCGAGGCTTCAAACAGGATGTTCTCAGAGGGAAGTGGCCACTGAGCTTAGAGTGTCACAGAGTGTCATCAGCAGGTTGCAACAGAGATACAGAGAGACTGGAAGAGTCACAGAAAGGCATAGAAGTGGACGTCCTTTGGCCACATCCCACACTGATGACCGCTTCATTGTGAACAGTGCCCTGCGGAACCGGATGATGAATGCCACTCAACTCCAGGCACATTTAAGGGAGGTGAGAGGCACCCAAGTGTCACGTCAGACCATTCGAAACCGTTTACATCAGCGTGGTCTGCGTGCTAGACGACCTGCAAGGGTACCTGACCACACCACCAGGCACAGGCGTCATCGTCTTGCATGGGCCAGGGAGCATTTACGCTGGACGAGGGACCAGTGGGCCTCAGTGCTGTTCTCTGATGAAAGTCGATTCACGTTGAGCAGAAATGATGGCCGCCAACGATGTTGGAGACGTCAAGGAGAGCGCTATGCATCAGCCACTGTTGTCACCAGACGACCCTTTGGTGGTGGCGGTGTTACAGTGTGGGCAGGTGTGTCTAGTCAATAGAGAACTGCCCTACACTTTGTGAATGGTACAGTGACAAGCCCATACTACCTGAATAACATCATTAATCCAGTCATTGTGCCCCTGCATGAACAACACAGGCCTAATTTAATCTTCATGGACGACAATGCTCCAGCTCATCGAGGTCGCATCATTAGGGAAAGGCTGCTGGAGACTGGGGTACCTCAAATGGAGTGGCCTGCACTTTCTCCAGACCTGAATCCCATAGAAAACCTATGGGATCAGCTGACTCACCGTGTAGAGGCTCGTAACTCTGTGCCCCAGTACCTCAATGACCTGAGGGCCGCCCTTCAAGAAGAGTGGGATGCCATGCCTCAGCAGACAATAAGTCGACTTGTGAACAGCATGAGACGTCGTTGTCAAGCTGTAATTGATGCTCAAGGGCACATGACAAGTTATTGAGACATTGACATTTTTGTTGTGGTATACCCACCACTGTTGTTGGCTTTTGTTTCAATAAATTGTTTGAGATGAGGAAATCACCATTGCATGCTTCTACTGAAATGCCCTACTTTCATGATACGTATAATATCACTGTAGCGTGAACTTACATTTTCCATAAATTTCACCCGAAAGCCAAATATCCCTAACTTTTTGTGAGTAGTGTATATACATATACAGTGCCCTCCACTATTATTAGCACCCCTGGTAAAGATGAGTAAAAAGGGTTATAAAAAATACACCATTTGGTGAATTAGCTTAATCTCACACTGAAAAAAATTAGAAAAATCCAACCATTAATTGAAGTACATTTATTATGAGAGAAAAAAATCCCTCATCAAGAAATACTTATTTTTAACAAAACCTCGTGTCCCACAATTATTGGCACCCTTGCATTTATATATAGAATAAAGTAATTATTAATATTTGGTCGCATATCCTTTGCATGCCATGACTTCCTGATGTCTGTGACCCAACAACATCAAAAGACTCTTGATATCTTATTTTCTGGTACTCTTACAAGCGATACTATAACGTCTCTGCATTTGAATGGGGGGTGGGACTAGATTTAGCTGTAAATTATGCTGGAACAGTATGAAATACATGTTACAAAATGGCTGCTAGTCATCATGGGTCTGAGGTATCAAACAAGCCTCAAACCATCACTCTGCTGCCAGATATGCAGTAGATATGGATGGATCACTTTAAGGGTTGTTTCTACTGACAAATTTTCCTATTAAACTCTATGGAAAAATAAGTCAGGAGAAGAAACCCTTCAAGTTATCCATCCATATCTACTGTATTTCTGGCAGCAGAGTGATGATTTAAGGCTTGTTTGATACGTCACACCCTTGATGACTTAGAGCCATTTAGCCAACCATGTGTTCCATACGGTTCCAGTTTAATTTACAGCTAAATCTAGTCCCACCCGCCAATTCCCATAGAGATCCATTCAAATGCAGAGACGTTATAGTATCACTTGTAAGAGTACCAGAAAATAAGATGTCGAGTCTTTTGATGCATGCAAAAGATATAAGACCAAATATTAAAAATGATTACTTTATTCCATATATAAATGCCAATAATTGTGGCACACGTGGTTTTGTTAAAAATAATTATTTCTTGATGAGGGATTTTTTTTTCTCATAATAAATTTACTTAAAGGTCAGATTTGTCTAATTTTTTCAGTGTGAGATTAAGCTAATTCACCAAACGGTGAATTTTTTATAACCATTTTTACTCATCTTTACCAGGGGTGCCAATAATAGTGGAGGGCACTGTATATGTATGTATATATATATATGTATATATATATATATATGTTTTTTTTCTTCCTATTTTTAATGCCGAGACATTGTGGTTAAACTTCCTGCGGTTTTGTCTTCTCTAATTATTGTAAACTTCCTGCGGTTTTGTCTTCTCTAATTATTGTTTTTCGTTTGTATATTTTGTTGTTTGCACCTTTGCGAAACAGTAATGCAACAGAGCCTTTGCGTGCAGTAGCTGACCTTCCACAGCTTAAACACTGTTTAACATGGCAAAATGTATCATATAAAAATGAAAAAGAATATTTCAAAAAGCTTTGAGAGCTGGAATTTCCCTTCAACTTGTTTATTGATGCACTGAACATGAAAAAATACAAAGTATTCGAACATAAATAAAACCAACATGTACATCCTTTATAATATTTAACAAAAAATAAATAAATAAATGTGCTCCATCCCAACAGCGGCGGATTGAGTCATACCACTTCAAGTAAATATCCACGTTAGCTCAGAGCTCAGAGATAAAGAGCTGGATTGCGTTTACACTGTACTCTTCGAAGCCTTTCAGGACTTGACCATCCGGGTAATTTAACACTGAATCTTCATGTCATCGGTACTGTGGTAAACTTTCTCAGAAAGGATATAGGTGAAGATGGCTAATCACTTTTCCGGCCGCTGTTCAAAGCGGCGAGAAGCCTCCAGACGATAAACACGGAAAAATGCGTTCACAGCTGCGCACGTCGAAGTTTTAAGTTTTTAAAGTCCTCCGCCTGAAATAAACCCAGAAAAGCAGCTGCGAAGGTAAATATAGAAGGCATAGCACGCTGTTCGGTATGGGGGGGGGGGGGGGGGGGGGGGACAAGTGTCAATATTTTTACACAAAGCAAGCTACAAGTACAGATGCCAGTGCACCTAGGCTCCCCAGCCTATTCTTTTCAGATATCGTTCCGGTATGATCCTTCCATTCGTTTTTCCCCACACTGTAATTTAAGCAATATACTGCATATCTTTTTACATTTTAAGACAGCTTGTATGCATTTGGTATCGGTATGAAAAATGTTAGCAAATCGTTGAAAACTGAGGTTTACATCCATATACGTATATATTATCTATGTAATTTGTACATGAAACATAAAAAGCAAATATCTATTCTGAGAACCCATAACTTAGACCTTCCATACGTCAAACAAAAAAAGGCCAATACAATGCAATGTAGGTTATTGTAACAAGCGATAAAGCATCTGAACTCATAATGTAAACAACTTTCAGAAATAATTGGCACAAAACAAGGCATCTCAATGTAAAATCATTCTTGGATATAAAAACAAGCAAAAATGACGTAACACTTTCCAAAAAAAAAACGAACAAATAAACTTAAGTTGAAGTAAAAAATCACATACTCAACACAACAAGGACGTATTTACATGGCTCAAAATGAATCCTTCATCCAACGTCATGTTAAATCTTCATTTGAATGTTTCATCTCTAGATGCAGCTTTAGTAGACTTGTTCTACTCTTTCTTTCAAAAGCAGTTAAAAACCCTAACATTTTAATACAGGCAAAATGGATCTTTAATATAGCAAGTACATCACTAAACACTGAGCTCTATCAGAAGGGAATGCTACAGGAAGAACCAATTTATTTTCCCCTTAAACTTTCATTTTGACCTTTTTTGAATTAACATGCACTTTTGCAAAAAATCATACTTTGTATTATTTGTTTAAAATAAGAGACACACGTAAGCTGTATGTAGGAGTACCCAGCATGACTGGCCGACTAACTTATGATTGTACAAATGAAACCAACACCAATTAACCAACATCAGCCATTAATATAATCTTAAGATAATACAAAGATCTCAAAAGGTATCTTGCGTCATAAAGCCCTCCAGAAATTTTCTGGAAACGTTCTGGTAAAGTTCAAAAGCTCACAAGGTGTAATACGAAGATATTTCTCAAAGTATCCAAGTCAAAATATTTGTTCCAGGTCCAGTAAAAAGATGCTCCAAATGTTTTTTTTTTTGTTTTTTTTTCCTTCTGTTTTTTTTTTGTTTTTTAAATATAAAAATAGATGCTTCTTTAAACCCATATCAAAGAGGTTCTTAGCTCTTTGGCAAGGTACTGCTTTATGAAAAGTCTTCTCCAGTTAATCTTACAATACACAACATTATGTAGCCAACCGATAAACCAACTAATACAACAAAATGTCTATATGAAATAAACAGAAAAAGGTATAAAGAAAATAGCTTCGATTGAAATAAGTATTTTCTGTTAGTCACATACAGGCAAATACGGCGAAGCAAATGAAGACACAGGGTGGAAGGTACAAATGAAAGCACTTTACAACGCCTTACAAGACATGTTAAAAGCAGAACCAGTAAGTAACAAAATCACAACCAAACAAAACTTTAGCCGCAACATTTAAAAAGGTCCTTCTTCTCTGAAGGAGGTATTAGAGTACAACACACTGTGTAAAATAAATAAATAAATAAATAAGAAGAAACAAGCAGAAAACACAACTTGTTGCAGTTGTTCTATTTAAACGCAATATATTAGGAAGTTTCAAAGACTAGTAATAAAAAAATGAAAGTAAAACACTGATGCTAATTATTATTTTGCTTTGTAACTGACTTAAAGACATTTTAACTAATATATATATATGTATTATATAAATTTTTTGTTCTATAGTATGTGGAGATATTAGGCTTTGTGTGTTTTATTGGTTTTAAATGATACTTGCAAAACCCTGTCCCCAAGTCGATATCCGTTCAGGCTAGCGATGGCCACGGCTGCCTCGTCGTAGTTTGTCATGGAGACAAATCCGAAGCCTTTGCACTTGTTTGTGCTGAAGTCGCGGATGACCTTCACGTTTGTCACAGCGCCAAAGGGACCGAACATCTGCCACAGGATGCTCTCGTCTGCGTCGGGCGCCAGGTTGTAGACAAAGATGCACCAGCCGGTGCCTGCGTGCCCCGGGATGTTGATGCCGGCCAAACTGGTGACCCCATCGATGGCCATGGGAGAGAACCTGCTAGAACACACAACAGAGTACAATCCTAGTACAGTCCTAGTCTCTACAGAGTGGCACATCCAGGCGGGGACAGTGAACTCTCAGGAATCTCTAAATGGGTGGAGCTACTGGGATTTACCTCTGATTTTATTCATTCACAATGGGAAGCATGGCCTTTTGATTGTCTCATATGGAAGCACAGCCTTTTGATTGGCTCATATGGAAGCACAGCATTTTGATTGGCTCATATGGAAGCACAGCCTTTTGATTGGCTCCTATGGAAGCCTGGCCCTTTGATTGGCTCATATGGAAGCACAGCCTTTTGATTGGCTCATATGGAAGCCTGGCCCTTGGATTGGCTCATACCAGTGAATGAATGGTTGAAGGGATACAGGCACCGGCTTCATGATGGCTTATCCCCACACCTCAGCTTTCACAGCCAGCAGGACCCTGTACAACAGCCGTGCGAATGCAAACAGGAGAATTTTCTATGAAGAAACCAAAAGATATCACCATGGAATGAAAAGAGAGCCTTTGCGTGGCAGAAGAGTAGAGGGACATGATGGAGACGGCCGCAGATTTACGCACATGTGCAGAAGCTATAGGAACACAGAGTAAAAGAGAGGAAGTGCTCTCTCCTTAAAGCCCTATGGCTTCTGGGCTGTTTGCAGAGATTCTCTGTGTTCTGAGACCTGGTCGGGTGAACATGGCGGTCGACGCGCTTGTGGTGTCCCCAATTTCAAAGCTGCTCAGCTTCTGCGAGCAGATGACCACCGTATGTGTGTGTGTGTGTGTGTGTGTGTGTGCTTGTGTGTATGTATATGTGGGTGTGTGTGTGTGTGTGTGTGTGTGTATGCGTGTGTCTGTGTGTATGTGTGAGAGAGATAGTGTGTGTGTGCGCGTATGTGTGTGTATGCGTGTGTATGTGTGCTATTTTGCAGCTTTGTTTTTGACACAGCAGGCGGTGCAGCTGAAGCATTCACTCCCAAACACATATCAGATATTATGTAACATCTGCGGGGATTTCCTGGAACCGTGGCGTGTTTTTATTTTATTTTTAAAGTATTATCATAAATTTTAACAAGCACTGGAGAACTGACAGAGCAGGAATGCACGAACGCCCAGGTACAGACAGCCTCTCTCTCTGAGCGGTTCAAATAAATATCCGCTCCAGTTAGCTTCCCTGAGACTATGCTCTGCGATGTCCTTACTGTTTAAAGGCACCTTAAAGCAACTCTGTAGCCACAAATAAAGACATTTCAGAAAAGCAGAGTGAGCACGGTTATTTTAATATTTAACTCCATTTTAGTATCCGTGAGCAGCGGAAAGGTTTGATTCATGCCCTTGGAGTGTATCTCCAACGGGTAATTCTGACCACGCATTATGATTGGTTGAGAGGCGTACAAAGCTGTGTTTATATTTGCGATATAGTACGCCTATGGTGCAATAATACACCTATTTACCTGGACGTTTAAATTAATATCACTCCGCAGCAAAAACTTTGTGATGCTGGGCTGGAGGCTAGAGAAATAATGTCCGTGGGTGGACATTAAAGCAGAAGTTCCCTTCAGAGCTACTGGAAACAAAATCCACTGGAAAGGAAATTAACGGTGGAGTGACATTCTCGCTGGAGAAAGCGGGTAACGTTAACACCGACGTTTCAGCGGCAAAGAGGTCATTAACGGTCTTCGAGCACGGCGAAATGGGACATTTTTTTCAGTGGATGCACAATCAATGGCAATGTAATATAAACAAAAGCTCTTAGCTAGCTAACGTAGCGTTATTGCTTGCACATAACGTTAGCTTGCCTAACATTAGTTCGTTTGCCATTCCATTCCTGGCTTTGTTTGTACTGTTAACGTCCTTACAATATACCTGGCAACTGTTTTATAAAAGCAATAACGTAACTTGACGCAGTGCTAAATCGTGAATATGGTCACAGTTAAACGGTACGGTTCTGCAACTAACTGTGACTATATTCATGATATAGCACTGCGTCTCGTACCTTATTGCTTAATTTAACCATGCTGGACTGGGAGTGAAATTCTGCCATATTTCACATTTGGCTGGCCCGCCCTGACCAGCCCTACACAGAAAGGCTTATATCAGCACTAGAATGGCCAGACACAAACAGCCCGGCGGCCCAAAAGTGGACCAGCCATCTGGCTTCTTCCATAATTGCCAGATGGCCAGTCGGTCCGTGACCATTGGTGGACTGCTGCCGTTCACTCTAGACTATGTGTAAAGGTGCAATGTTGTCAGCTAAGCTACATAAAGTTGAAATGTGCTGAGGATTTCATATCATATCTTCTACATAATGTACACCAGTGGCTCTTAACCTAGGTCCTGGAGTTTGACGCAGCGTGCTAATTTTAATTCCAAGAAATCTCACGATTAATTAAAGTTATTGAAGAGACGTGTTCCATAACTTTGCGCTTAAACGCACTTTATCACAATGTTCGTTTGGCTCATTGCCATTTGCTTTATCCCTGAACTCTTCATTTTCCACATGGTTTAATTTCAATGACCAGGAATCCACTTTCAGCATTAAGGACCTCACTGATTTCAGCTATAAGTCTATAAGCTATCATTTAATTCGCAGATACAAATTGTAACGTCTTCCGAAAGGAATCACTTGCCACAGCACATTACAGAAAACGAAAGCATTAGTTATCTGAGAATTGATCTGACTGATTAAAAGTCCTTAAATGAATATGGCTCTAATTAATAACAATGAACAAGCTCTTGATACTTCAGGAATTGCAATTACGACCTGAACAAAAACCTGCACACACAGGGGTACTCAGAACCGCTGAAAACCAACGCACTTGACCCCACACGCCACTCTCCCTACATGGGGGATTTTCTCCCATCAGAAACCACAGCAGTGTTTTTTATGTAAATCTGCCAATTAACAGCCAATTTAGGCCTGGAGTGTTTACAGGTCAGCGCGTACCTAACCCAGTGTTTACAGGTCAGCGCGTACCTAACCCAGTGTTTACAGGTCAGCGCGTACCTAACCCAGTGTTTACAGGTCAGCGCGTACCTAACCCAGTGTTTACAGGTCAGCGCGTACCTAACCCAGTGTTTACAGGTCAGCGCGTACCTAACCCAGTGTTTACAGGTCAGCGCGTACCTAACCCAGTGTTTACAGGTCAGCGCGTACCTAACCCAGATCACTCAGTCGGCTAGTCAGGGCTCCAGGAACGTAGTATTAGTATCGCATTAGTAAATAAAAACTTTGGCTGTGCCCGAATCAATGCCCTTCCATACTATTGAGTATGCTTGTTGAGTACACTGGATGAGAAAGTTGTTAAGTAAGCAAAATGTTCTCTAAATGTAGTGTACTTAAAATACCCCGGTGATATACTCATTTCTGGGTTTTTGCTGATGATAGTATGGAGGCTATTTTTTGCATACTGCATCGCGTACCAGTATGCAGTAAACGGTGCACAGTATGCTAGCACACAGCACACAGGACACAAGTCGCAGTACATGGGGCTCTGATTCGGACACAGCCTGAGTCTGTGATTTCATTGGCTGTCACGTGATGAGGTCAGCTAAGGGTGTTTTTCCCTCACTGATCTCTCCACAGGAGACGTTTGACTCGGCAGCGACCCGGACACTGCCAGCTCAGATCAGACACGCTCAGCACTGCTGACCAGCCGAGCAAATAATGGATCCGCCAGTGACCCCTTACACCCCCGCCCCCCCACGATGCATTTCTCTCGCAGAGTATAACGTCCAATCAGAGCATAGCACAGCAGGGAATTAACCCCAAATTGAATGGCTGATGTTGAGATCTCATATTCCGTACATGCCTGTAATATTTACCTTTTCACTCCATAGGCCATGTTTAGGAGATTGTCCAACCTGAAATGGAGATTAAACGCAGTTAGCAATTTATCCATTTAACAGGTACATTAGGTACTTATATTATTTAATGGCATTATTAGGTTCACTGAACTGTACTTTCACACATTAACCTTGTAGGACAGGTGTTATGCTAAAAAATTTAAGATTAGACCTGTAAAAAATGTGGAGTAAAATATTTTTCAGTAGGCTATCCTAGGCTACCGTTAATAGTGGTGTATACCTCATGGTCATATACACCACAGACAACAAACATCACATATTCTATGAAACAAAAACCATTAGAATTGTTTTAGCAAATTTGAATTGTCACAAAACATTTTTGTGTATACCCTTTTCACAAATCATTGATTCCTTATGAATATTGTCACTTTTTTAGACTCACTGTTTCTATAACAGTAGTGTCTACCATGCCTAAATTAGGGCAGGCATCAGAACAGAGAAAACACACACACACACACACACACACACACACACACACACACTCACGCACACACTCACACATACTCTCTCTCACACGCACACATACATGCACGCGCACACACACTCTGTCTCTCTCTCTCTCACACACACACACTGTCTCTTTATCACACACACACACACACACACACAAACACTCTCTCACACACACGCACACCCTGATGGTGTAAGCAGATGCGTTTATCTTGATCTAAAGTGGCACATTACAGAGCAGTTGCCGAGGGCTGTCTCACAGAACACTATCTGCAAGTCTCAGAAGTGTCTCTTACAAAACTCTATTGAAGCCCATCGCTTGCCTTTTAATAACTCATGACCTACAATGCATTGGGGTTTTCAGCGCAAAATCTAAATTATTAGATAGAAAGGCTATAACTGAGCTACAGGGTGGAAATTATTTGGCATCTGCAAAAAAAAAAAACATAAATAAAAAGGTCAATATTTATAAAGACCTTGCTGTATAAGCACTCTCACAGAACATTGATCGGCTCTAAAAGAGAGATCCATAATCTGTCGACATGACTGCGCGCAATGCCGACAATCTTTAAAAAAAAATTCCTATTAAAAGCCTGGCAGTTTGGGTGATAAAGTGCACATGCAATCAAGATCAAATGGCATGTATACATGTTTTTTTTTTGTGTGTAGGTGAATGGATTTTAAGAGTAACGTGTTTGTCCTTTAACCTGAAACGCTGAGCCTGTTGAGCCAGGGGGCCAGGGTATCGTCTGTTAGGGGACTGGTACAGTTGAGAAAGCAGTGCCTGGCTTGTCTTCTGGCTCGGGTTGTTGGCGAACTTGACTGTGATTGGCTCCGTGGCGCCTGGTGGCTTCTGCCCGTTCAGCCCCTTGATGGCCTCTTCGGCCTCGATTCGCCGGTCGAAACGGATGAACCCCACCCCTCTGGAGATTCCTGAGTGTAGAAGGAGATTTCATATTTAGCTGTAGGCCTAAAAAAAAAAAAAAAACTCTTGAGCTGTTGTAAGTGCATTAAATCATGAAAATGTTTAAAAGCAAGGACATAAAAGCTGACCGCATACAATGCGGTTGGAAATTATTTAGCTAGACCACTGAAAAGTCATCTTTATTGTGGTACCATGACAGGTAATGTACTAGCAGTCTTCTGTTCCCATAAAACCATGGAGGTCATCCTGCGTTGCATCCAGTGCAGAGGCCCAATCGAAAGATTTAGACTGTCTCAAGAAGTGAGTGTGTTCACCCAGCATGCACTGCAGGGGATAGCTTTTCAAAGCTGGGATTCGGAAACCGACATTTCTGCCAGCGAGTTTACTCAGTTAAAACACACACAAAATAAAGAAATCCAAGGAAGCCTGCAGTAGCCATAAAGAGGAGGTCATTTTGACAGAGCTGATGGAAGCCTACAGGAGCCATAAAGAGGAGGTCATTTTGACAGAGCTGATGGAAGCCTACAGGAGCCATAAAGGGGAGGTCATTTTGACAGAGCTGATGGAAGCCTACAGGAGCCATAAAGGGGAGGTCATTTTGACAGAGCTGATGGAAGCCTGCAGGAGCCATAAAGGGGAGGTCATTTTGACAGAGCTGATGGAAGCCTGCAGGAGCCATAAAGAGGAGGTCATTTTGACAGAGCTGATATTTACGGATAGCAATTCGATAGATCTGTGTGTTTTTACACTCGGCTCGCCTGAGAAGTTGATCTTAAAGCCAACTTTTTAGGTGGCAGCTCAAAAAAGTTCACAGGAACTTTGCCTTCAGCAATGTCTTTTTCAAATGACACCGTAAAATTGCATTCGCAGGTATTACCAGTGAAGGCCTTGTCCTGAATCCCTACGTGGGAGAACAACCTGTCTATGTCAGGACAAGACCCTGCAAATTCAAACTTTAAGATTCAATATCCTAACTGAATCTTGAATCCGGCAGAACAAAGTCTAACATTATTTTTTGACATAATACATGTTTCAGTGAAAATATTTTCAAAAATACAATTAACCTTATTTTTATCGAATATCCCTTTTAGTGTAAGTTTAGTGTAAGCATAGAAGAATGTATCGTTCTTGAGATTAAGACCAGTGACTCATGTCCCCTATGGGGGACACAAATTAATTGCTGGGTCTTCGGAGGATATAGGAGGAAATCAATATGTAACCACTGTAAATGAATTTTTATGAGACATACCTTTATGTGAATCTTTATTTCCTGTGGGGGGGGGGGGGGGGGGGGGGGCATTTAACAGTAGGTAAAAGACGCCGGAATCTTTACTGGCGCGGGAGCGCGCAGTCCGTAAAAGTTACAGACATGGCAGATTCAGATGTCCCGGAGGTCCTCTGGTAATTATTACATTACCCCACCTCCCCCTGTATAACTTATCCCGTCCGAATATGACTTAGTTCTGTCTCTTCATTTGAGAGGAGAGCTCTCACTCCTTTAAACAGAATTTTCCAGGGCCGTGAGCGTCTTGGATGACGAAAACATCTTTCAGTGAAAATATTTTCAAAAATACAATGAACTTTATTTTTTATTGAATGTCCCTTTTACTGTAGGTTTCAGAATGTCCCTTTTAGTGTAGGCAGTGTAAAAAAACACACAAGCTTAAACCTACAGGAAGGGGGCGGGGGTAGAATATCTCCGCAGTGGCCAGGCTCTGAGGGCCAGAGAGCGGCCGTCAGTGACTTGTACTCACCGGTCACCTGGTCCACCAGGATCCGTGAGGTAATGATGCGTCCGTACTGGGAGAAGAGTTGCTCCAGTTCCTTCTGAGCCATGGTTTTCGGCAGCCCGCTGACGTACAAATTTGCATCTCTAATGGAAGCCGAGCTTGGACGGGCGTACGATACCTGACAAGCAATTGGAGCACAACGACATCAGAGAATACAAATTTTTACGGGTGGGCCACTTGACACAGTTTTCACAGGTCATTTTGTATTTACAAACTTTGACTACAACGAAAATAATAAAATCGAATTATATTTTAGAGTAAACGAGAAATTCATAGAGAACTACGTGGGATAAAGACGCACACATCACTAGTTCAAAGGCTTTATTTTCCAACCTCTGCAGATTTGACTAGCGTAGAATATCCCATTTCTAATCTTCTGCAGTAGCTTCCTCGAGCAGGAACTGTGTAAAACCTTTATAGTTCTTATAAATTCTGACTACTTCTTACAACACCCTACGTGGCTTATGAGGCCTCAGTGGTTCCACTTAGTTGTAACACTGACAGCTGCATGTAGAAAGCTTAGTCCGCTGGTTATAGAGCACACCCAGTAGCACCGGTTTGGAAAGCGGTCAGAAATGGGTCCCCAGCCCACACCAGTAGGATGAGCGATAAGGGCAGTGCCACAGAGTGATTCTGCTCAATCAGTCGAGCCACGTTAATGGATCCCGCTCTAGCCCTGCTTTCCCTCACCCGTCTTAATGGGGCGCGTGTCCGATATAAACGAAATGATCCGCAATTTCACATCTCTACTGCAGGATCATTAGCCGCGGAGCGTAATGCTAATGACAGCGCTCAGTACAGACCTACTTCCGTTAGCATGCACCCCCTTTGTGCGCTATCTATCCTCAACAGTATTCACAGAAGAAAACAGCGCTATCTATCCTCGGCAATATTCACAGAAGAAAACAGCGCTATCTATCCTCAACAGTATTCACAGAAGAAAACAGCGCTATCTATCCTCAACAGTATTCACAGAAGGAAACGGCGCTATCTATCCTCAACAATATTCACAGAAGAAAACAGCGCTATCTATCCTCAGCAATATTCACAGAAGTAAACGGCGCTATCTATCCTCAACAGTATTCACAGAAGGAAACAGCGCTATCCATCCTCAACAGTATTCACAGAAGGAAACAGCGCTATCTATCCTCAACAGTATTCACAGAAGGAAACAGCGCTATCCATCCTCAACAGTATTCACAGAAGGAAACAGCGCTATCCATCCTCAACAGTATTCACAGAAGGAAACAGCGCTATCCATCCTCAACAGTATTCACAGAAGGAAACGGCGCTATCTATCCTCAACAATATTCACAGAAGAAAACAGCACTATCTATCCTTAGCAATATTCACAGAAGGAAACGGCGCTATCTATCCTCAACAGTATTCACAAGAAAATGGCGTTACCTATCCTCAACAATATTCACAGAAGAAAACAGCGCTATCCATCCTCAACAGTATTCACAGAAGAAAACAGCGCTATCTATCCTTAGCAATATTCACAGAAGGAAACGGCGCTATCCATCCTCAACAGTATTCACAAGAAAATGGCGTTATCTATCCTCATTCGATATTCACAGAAGGAAACAGCGCTATCCATCCTCAACAGTATTCACAGAAGGAAACGGCGCTATCTATCCTCAACAATATTCACAGAAGAAAACAGCGCTATCTATCCTCAGCAATATTCACAGAAGGAAACGGCGCTATCTATCCTCAACAGTATTCACAAGAAAATGGCGTTATCTATCCTCATTCGATATTCACAGAAGGAAACAGCGCTATCCATCCTCAACAGTATTCACAGAAGGAAACAGCGCTATCCATCCTCAACAGTATTCACAGAAGGAAACAGCGCTATCCATCCTCAACAGTATTCACAGAAGGAAACGGCGCTATCTATCCTCAACAATATTCACAGAAGAAAACAGCGCTATCTATCCTTAGCAATATTCACAGAAGGAAACGGCGCTATCTATCCTCAACAGTATTCACAAGAAAATGGCGTTACCTATCCTCAACAATATTCACAGAAGAAAACAGCGCTATCCATCCTCAACAGTATTCACAGAAGAAAACAGCGCTCTCTATCCTTAGCAATATTCACAGAAGGAAACGGCGCTATCTATCCTCAGCAATATTCACAGAAGAAAACAGCGCTATCTATCCTTAGCAATATTCACAGAAGGAAACGGCGCTATCTATCCTCAACAATATTCACAGAAGAAAACAGTGCTATCTATCCTTAGCAATATTCACAGAAGGAAACGGCGCTATCTATCCTCAACAGTATTCACAAGAAAATCCCGTTACCTATCCTCAACAATATTCACAGAAGAAAACAGCGCTATCCATCCTCAACAGTATTCACAGAAGAAAACAGCGCTATCTATCCTCAGCAATATTCACAGAAGAAAATGGTCTTTTTTTTTTCATTCCTGTCATCAGATTATTATTTTATTTTATTATTTGTTTGCCTATACACAGCATAAACATAAACTAGAATTGTAAGTACAACCAGAGAGCACAACACAAACAGGCAGTTTCATTCGAACCTGGACAGCTAAATACTGCCAACGATGTCACAAAGAGGAAAAGGCGCACAGTGCTCGTGTCCGTGTAATATCTCCAAAACCACGGATACCAGGGAAATAAGATAAGCTAATTGATTTAAATGAGACCAACGGCTGGGTACACCTGGCCCTTTGGGATTGATTTCTTAGAAGAGGTCAGGCCTGCCAATAACAGACAAGGGCACATGCGCAAACAGTAACCGGGGATAGCTCTTCTGCAACAACATTAAAAAAAAAACAGTATTCCAAAGTTAGGCTCTCCGGGTGTTGCTCTCGCTATGAAAACTGATTTAATATGATTTGTGTCCTCTTAGACCGTAACCAGTGCCAGGGAGACGGTGGGATTTGGGGGTACATGAGAGATTACTTGTGGGAAGGTGGGACTTGTACAGTAACAAAATGGCTCTCTGCATTCAGAGCTGCTGACTCAAGCCTTACCTCCCTGACGGTGTTTTTTTTTTGCCTGCTATGCCCAGAATTTGCTGAGAGACAAAGGCCTGTATTCAATCAACATTTGTCCTTATCTTTGACATACAAGTAAACTCAAGTGTTTTATTCACAGTTTTGTGTGTTATTTTTTGAAGGGATTGCTGAACTTGCCAAGCTGTTTTTGTGAAGAAAAAGAAAAAAAAACATGATTCTTGCTTTTACTTGTTATTTAAGGACAAATGATGATTGAATCCCAGCCAGACTGGGTAGAAATCTTACACTGTTTATGTGCTAGATGGTTCACTGCTGTAAAATTTCTCAGTCTCTCGCCATCAATAACATTCACCTGCTTTAATTAAAACCAGGAAAAATGATCAATTCTGCTGCTCTCAGATCAATGAAGTCAACCGGAGAGAACGCCAGGGTTGTCCCCTCTGTCATTTCATACACTGAATGAAATATTAATCTAATCCGCGATACTCCTTGTGAATGTAGAAATATGACAACTACTGCCACATTTGAATGAGTCATTTACAATGTCATTAATGAGACTGAGACATGTGTATGTGCTTAATATTTTAGATATTTAAGGTATAAAGGATTCAACAGATTCAATTTTAATTTAAACAACATTGACATACTGTTTAAATAATCTTACAGAAACGGCGACTTGCACTGAGATGCTGATTGGTCAAACAGACAACACGCGTGTAATGGCGTTACTAGGTGGCTCATTCTGTTAAGACAATGTTCCGGTGTGCGGACGGACCCCAACGTCTGCAACTGAGTGCTGATTGTGACTGATAGCCCCTAAGGTGTGGTGTAGATACTGGCCGACGGCAGCTTGTGTTTCTAGGGACAGCGTTTGCTTCTCTCTACAGTCCTAAATTCAGCAAGGAGGCTGCCGCAGCAAACTAATACAACTGGAAAAAATAAACGATCAAATTACACAATATTTACACTAATTAATTATGCCAAAGTCAAATAACACAGGGTTGAGCTAAAATATAAAGGAAGGTTTGCAACAATGACTCCACAACCTGTAGCAAAGAATATCTAATCTGTTCATAATTAAGTGCCAACCTTATTAGGTGAAAAAAAGGAGAGGTCAAATTTCAGCATTGTCTACAACACGTTGATTTAGCTGTTTTTTGACAAAACACAGTCACCAATGAAGCATAAAAATAAGAATAAACCCAAGGGAAATAATAGGTATACTACTTTAAACTTAACTACATTAATGGCAAGCAAATATCTTCCTCCATTGTCTCCATTCTTCCATTGGCTTCATTCCTCAGAATGTATAGACTAGTGAATAATACACTGATGGGATTCATGTCTTTAAGCTGTACCCTGCCTAAACTTAATGGTTTTAGTCTGAATACAGGTAACTCATCTCCACTCTGCTTACTTTAATGGTTTTAGTCTGAATACAGGTAACTCATCTCCACTCTGCTTACTTTAATGGTTTTAGTCTGAATACAGGTAACTCATCTCCACTCTGCTTACTTTAATGGTTTTAGTCTGAATACAGGTAACTCATCTCCACTCTGCTTACCTTAATGGTTTTAGTCTGAATACAGGTACTCATCTCCACTCTGCTTACCTTAATGGTTTTAGTCTGAATACAGGTAACTCATCTCCACTCTGCTTACATTAATGGTTTTAGTCTGAATACAGGTAACTCGTCTCCACTCTGCTTACCTTAATGCAGGGATCTCAAACTCAAATCCTGGAGGGCCGCTGTGTCTGCTGGTTTTCGATGTGTTCCTGCACTTAAGTGTTTAATTTAAGTCATTGATTGGCTAAAGAGTCTGCACACCTTGTTTCCAAGGCCTAAATTGGCTGCTGATTGAAAGGAAATCACAAAAACCAGCAGACACAGCGGCCCTCCAGGACTGGAGTTTGAGATCCCTGTCTTAATGGTTTTAGTCTGAATACAGGTAACTCATCTCCACTCTGCTTACCTTAATGGTTTTAGTCTGAATACAGGTAACTCGTCTCCACTCTGCTTACCTTAATGGTTTTAGTCTGAATACAGGTAACCCATCTCCACTCTGCTTACTTTAATGGTTTTAGTCTGAATACAGGTACTCATCTCCACTCTGCTTACCTTAATGGTTTTAGTCTGAATACAGGTAACCCATCTCCACTCTGCTTACCTTAATGGTTTTAGTCTGAATACAGGTAACTCGTCTCCACTCTGCTTACCTTAATGGTTTTAGTCTGAATACAGGTAACCCATCTCCACTCTGCTTACCTTAATGGTTTTAGTCTGCAGTCTCAGGCCGTTCAGTGTGTTGATGGCTTTCTCTGCATCTTTTGGATCCACGTAGTTCACAAATCCGTAGCCTAGACTCTGTCCTGAAACAAAATTAACAGGATTTTAGATGGGGTGATTTAGCCGATCTCTCCAACTTTACCTGAGTTACAAAAGAAAGGCTCCATAAATGACTTATTAAATTAAACTTAATAACCTGGACTCTTGGAGTGCAGAGCGGTTCAGGGTGGGAAGCATATATTCTGATTGAGCCGAAATGAACTACCAGCTACTCGCTGATTGAACCAATCGCAGTGTTTTGTTGCGGAGAGCCAAACGTTCTTGTATTGGTTCAAATAAGCCAGTGCTTTATCAGGTGTCACTTATTTGCTAAGAGGTTAAACTGGGGTTTTGACTGACTCATGTCATTAAGGTTGCTGTGGCACCAGAGCAGAGGTGGTAACCATGGTACCCTGGCACTATTTTCTCCGGTTAACAGGATAATCCCTTGAATTGCCTGTAAGGAGCTGGTGCATTTGCTTAGTAAATACGAAACCACAACACCAGGCCACTCGCAGCGTTTAAGCTTAAAACATGGTTCTTTCTTTTATCAGCTGCATGGCTGAAAGCTAAAAGGGGGCTGGTTCTAAACGGCGCTGTCGGAAAAATGTGGCCGGACGGCACGTGACGCTTCGGTCACGGCAAAGAAATGGCGTGTCCAAAAATTCCCAACCGGAGCGTGCAATAAAGGCCAGATGAATTTACAGCGCAATAGACGCATCGCCAGTCCAAAGCAATTTTCTGAAAGGTGATACTTGAGCAGAGCGGGGTGGCTTTACCGTAGTCTCACGGTGGCTTTTCAAAAAAAAACATCCTGGCTGTTTGCCCTGGTTTTCTGCCGTGGCGGCTTTTGTCGGTGGGGGCGTGGGGACGAGGCGGGGGACGGGGCGCGGGGGGGACGGGGTTTATCCTCGGTGCGATAAGCCGCTCGCAAACTTAAATTCACCTCGCTTTTCAGTCAGTGTTCCCGCCAAGTGGAGAGAGGGAAACAAAGCTGCTTTTTTGAAAACGGGGATGGCGGGATGACACGCGTACTTGAGCCTGGAGGGCAAACTGGCTCTCTCTGCAGTGGGGGAAGCGCCATTTTTAGAAACCAACACTGTGGCTACAATTACGCGTCCTGTGGATAGACCCCCCCCCCCCCCCCCCCCCCCCCCCGTGGTGGCGCGCATGCCGTTCCCTAAACATCTGCCTGTACAGTAATTGGCTCCCAAGTCGTGCCGGGGGACGGCGGGAGACTGCGTTCTCTGAAAGGTGTGGCGTTTACAAATGAGGGCCAGGCCGAATAAGCGAGAGGCCCAGAGAGTCTGAGCCGGGAGCGAGGAAGGCTTGAGTAAGCAATAATAATAAACTGCTGAACCAGAGCAGGAGGGAGCGGCTGGGGGCAGGGGTGGGGTGGGGGGGGGGGGGGGTTTGGAGTGTGGGGGAAAGGGTGACGGGGTATGGGGGCGGCGTGGGGGGGGGGGGGCCCAAATGTGTTTTGGAGTAACTGCCTAAATGCATGTGGCGCAGAGCAGAAAGAGACGGAGTTTATCCCACTGCAAGGCCACTGGCCAATAAGGATGTTACCACGTTCCCTTCAAAGCGGCTGTCTCTGTGCATTGCCCTCTAACATCAACCGCCATTCTAGAGTGACGGGTCGCTCGCAAACGGATAGCTCTTTTTGATAGGCTCTCTTTGATGAATGTAGGGAAACCAATTATTTTCGTTAAACAATCCATCTCTTTTTTCGCCCTCGTTAGCCAATGATATGTGACCAGACAGACAGACAGACAGACAGACAGACGGTGGCTTTGCGAGTTGCTACATTAATGTTACGCACAAGCAATGTTTAAAAAGAGCCATTCGGTCACGAACGACCCATAACTAAGTTCTGATTGTTCTTAAACTAATCATCAGATTGCTAGTGGTAGACCTAATCTACTAGTCAAATCAGAAGAAAGACTAGTAGACATATTTTTCATCACATTAGTATATCATAGTTGTAGGATGAAGTGATATTTAGTAGTCATATTTCATTAAACTGTGGATAAATAATAATTAATATAACGCATTAAACAATAAACATAGGCCTATACATTACACTAAATAAAATGATAGAAATGTCACGGACACTGTCGCATGTGTCCGACACTTATAGAACATGAGATTAACATCAAACTGTATTTCTTTCTAAAAACCCAGAAGTATAAGTGAACGAAGAGCCCCAAGGGAGCCGGGTCTCCCCTGTACATTACATAATTATTAATTATTATTATTAATAATCCATTGCTGTATTACTGTATTACATTGCATTACATTGCAGTCATTTAGCAGACGCTTTTATCCAAAGCGACATACAATAAGTGCATACAGAAACATCATCGAAGTCACTACAGAACAGACAAGACAAAGCACATCCTTCCCATAATGTAGCAGCTATCCCTAGTAATGAACATTGAATGTAGTTCCCAGTAAGCTGTGGGTAAATCAGCTATACTATAATTCAATTCTATATAATATTATAAACTATAACAAACAGTTAGACAAGAAAAGACAGGGAACATGTACCATGAGAAAAGGTCCTAGATTAGTCTATCAGTCAAGGTAGAGTCTGAAGAGATGTGTCTTCAGACCACGACGGCACGCAGGCAGTGTTGGAGTAGAACGTAGGGGAATGGGGAGTTTGTTCCACCACTGAGGAGCTAGGGTGGAAAAGCCATTGACAGTGCGAGTTGCCCTGCTGTAGAAGAGCGAAGTGGTCGAGCAGGAACTGTAAACTTCTGTAAATGGAGCCAAAAGATCCGGCTCGTCGAAAAGACTCTTGAATGCCCATCACTAAGAATCTAACGCCTACCCATCTGTTCTCTGCACAGTATTCAATTAACTACTACGTTTCTCCAGTGAATTACAGATAAAGGTCATGTCAGAGCTGTTGTGGTGAAAATGTAGAAAGGAGATACCAACACAATTATCGTTTATTATGTCAAACGCCATTTTGACCTGCAGAGGTTTGCCTCCAAGTCTTCTGCAGACTTTCATCATATAATTTTTTATTATATTTTTTTTTTTTGTGAGCATTCTCTACAGTGCTCAGGAATCTTATTTTTCTTACTAACTAGTCTTGTTCTCACCACTTTTATTTTTTTACTTGTTCTCACTAACTTTTCTCTACTTGAAAATGTCCATAGCTTTTAAGTAATGCTGACTGTCAGCACTTTGTTGTGTTCTCACCACAGTGTGGAAGGCTTTTTTACTCAGATATATTATGTAATAGGTATTTATACTGGATAGTTATGTAACTGATAGTTATGCTTTAGTTCTTTTAAAATAAACGTGCCTTGTGAATCAGTCTACTGCTACCATAAGGGTATTTCAGTTCCTTAAAATTATCACTTTTAATACAATGCAGAGAAATTACATGAATTGTGTATTAATTGTACCCGTTTTGATGCATGGTAGCCCTGAGGACTAATTTTGACTGGTCCAGCCCTGTTTTGAGACACTTAATGTACTTTATGCATTTTTTTTTTTGTTTGTTTATTTTTTGGTACTGTGGAAAATTTCTAAATGCATTTCATTTCAGAACTGTTCAGGTTGGCTTATGAATGAACTAGAGCAGCTTCCCACTCTAATGTTTGTGTGTACAAAATCAAATTTCACCTTGACATTAACCTCATCTGCTTGAACATGCTGTTGGAGAGGCCCTTTAACAGAAAACATGATTTTCTTCTTTATCCCTAATCCTGATCAAGCCCCCACACTCCACCATGTGAAACATCCATTAGTAATTTGCTATTTTTAAAGCAGACCTATCAGTGCAAATGACACACACTACACAGGTTACCTACCCCTCTAGTGTTCTTTTAATGATGATTACAGATAATTACAGCCCCCCCCACCCCAAACAATCTCTGTCTTCTACTGACATGTGAATCCTCTACTTCCACATGGTACTTCATTGGATAAGCCAAATTGGTTTCATTTTCAAGGTTGCATTCATATATAAATATAAGGGTAGTCTCGACACCAGACCCAGGAGAGGTCTTATGATGATGCACCATGTAAGCTACGCTAACTACGTTACTGCATTTCTGCAGATCTCACTCTGGGTCTGGGAAACTTCAAGAGGAAAAAGTGCTTATTTTAATCCTGACCAATGATTGGTGGCGCACAAAACGAAGCGCTCTGATACGCTCTGGGCGCTGTCCATCTTACCACCCACCCAACCTGACCCCGCCCACCTTTCTCACTGAGCTTGATGACGTACAGTATTTGCACTTGAGATAAACGGCTGTAGTTGTTAGCTTTGCAGTAATGTTAGCTTATGGTTCTAAGCGATTGCGATCTAATTGTTCCTTATAATACAGTTGTATGATAGATGCTGGAATTCGGGAATGCTAATTAAATGCTACAAACAGTCTAGCTAGCTACTCTGGTCTTGTAAATTGTTCAGTGTGTTCTGTAACCCGTGATACTGAAAGAGCATTCTCAACAATGACACGGCTAGTTCGATGGTTGAACAGCAAGTTTCATATGTTTAACGTTAGGTGAAGGACTAACTTACTTTGTTTCCAACATTTAAATAAAGAAATCTAATTTGTTTCACCTGTGGCAGACTAGGAGTGTGTACAACATAACAGTATTAAAATGACTGATAACATGGGTTTCATTAGGATACACAGTCATGGTATGCTGGTTGCCATACCTTAGCATGCATCACGGTCAAATTTTGGAACTTTCCATTAACGTTAATTTAGCTAATTAGCCTAGGACTAAATAATTTCGATAGTCCAAAAAAATCACATTCACTCGTTCTAACGCTCATATTGATTTACGCGTTTTTAAAATCCATACAGTATCTGAAAAAAACAGGTTATCTCGACATGCTTTGATGGTGTTAGCAACTGTGCCATGATCTTTGTTAAATGATGAATGAAGGGCGGGTCTAAACTAATTGAGTGACGGTGGAGCCCATTTTTCCAGCCACTCCCTCATTGCTGCTACGACCTGCCAATCATTCAACCTGCCAATCATTCAATTCTGAACCCTCAGATAAGCAATTGGGGCAACAAAGTTTCACAGACTCTATATTTATGCAGTGTACGGAGAGTAGCGATTCCACATAATATTTATTGAGTCTGGATGGAGACTAGCATAAGGGCACGTATTGTATATGACTATTAAGCGTGTGCAGCTAAATATGAGGCTTTTGAGAAAATCAATGGTGCACTCTAAACAAGGACAATATGGTAAGATTTTCTATGAATTAAACTCATATAATGCGTTATAGCTGCATTTATAGTGCCTTATGATGCACTTATAATGCACTATAAACACCGCTATAAGCACTTATACAACTCATAAGTAATTATTAACAGCTTTCTGCAATATTATATAAATCATTGCTATACTAGTCATTTTAATCATAATGTATTCCACTCCACCCATGCCTTCACTATAATGTGAAACATCTGATTGACTTGAATGTCTTTATTTAACATGTTTCTTTGTGTTTCGTGGGTCTGCCCCACTGTCTATGTATTTTTTACTGCTGGTAACTACAACTGAAGTTCCCTCACGGGAAAATAAAATTTATTCTATTCTCTTCTATAACAAACTATAAGACCAAAGATATTTTTTAGATAAAAATTTGCCACCCAACCCGGGGCTGTATACTATATCCAATTCCCACCCCAATCTGGAATGCCCAACTGTCTGCACCCACAGCTGCGTTCTGTGCACGAACCACCCTGCCAATTCAGGAGAGTAAATCAACGAACATCGACCGTTTCCCTCCGAAACGGCGGCGTCCAACAGCTGCTTCTTTTTGCGTCGCACAAATGGGTCATTCTAATAAAACCCAAAGAGGACTTGAAAGCTTGCACACCAAACGTTTCATGCATGTCGCATTTCCATTCCCAAGGATTCTCCCTCCAAACGAATGGGAACAGAGCGCTCCGCGAATCTCCTGGAGCGCCGATTTTTACGCTTATGGCACGGACGAGGATTACAGCGGCTTTAAAAACACAAATGAAACCAGTGATATTTAACAATGAAATGGGTATTTAATAGAGCAGTTCAAAACCTGGCTCGCTTCTGGGCAAAGTTCCACAGTGCCTCTCACTTTCAAATGCCAGCAAATTAGCATGTTTTTCCCCCAGCGAGAGTTTCCGTCTGCCCCTTTAAATGTGCCCTGAAACCTGTGCCTTCAGAAAGGAAAAGGTTCATATCAGCGACATTTAGATGCGGTAATAGAAAATGCGCACGTAAAATACAGGATAAATGCTTCCATGAGCAGGAGCCACGTTAAAGAAAAACTGCCAGAACACAAAATGGAAAAGAAAACTAAGGCTAGTGTTCAATCTAACCTCACAACAGACTGTCCTTTATTGTAAAACATAATAATCATGCATTGCATGTATATATTGACAGCCTCAAAGCCCTTCAATGTGAAGTTTAACCACTGTAAATGTGCCACCCCCACCTGGGTGATGCAAGGCAGTACATTTGGCCCATGTGACATACATCACAGAGTGGATTTTCAGTCATTGTTTTGATTGGACTGATCTCACAGTATAAAGTGTAGTCTAATGCTAGGCCCAATCCTAACAAAACTGCTGCTAGACAGAGGCTAAGTCCAAATCAGAGCCCTATCTACTGCGTCCTGTGAACTGGCGGACTGTGTACTCCATACTATTTTCCAACTGTACTGTGGAAGTGTGGTAAGACGTAACGCCCTTGCACAGCCATGTCACGTGTTGATGTTGTTGAAGGAAAATGTCACAAAGCTGCGTCTCATTTTTAAAGCGAAGCTCGGTGTCATATTTATGGGACCAAAATGTTTATTTACTTCTTGAAAAGTATGCTCCTGAATGTACTCTGCGAAACCCCGGAAATAAGTATATCATCTGGGGGTTTTAAGTACACTACATTTAGAGAATATTTGGCCTACTTAATAACTTTCTCATCCAGTGTACTCCATAAGCATACTCAGTAGTATGGAAGGATATTGATTTGGACACAGCCCCAGTGTACTCAACAAGCATACTCAATAGTATGGAAGGGTGCTGATTCGGACACAACCCCAGTGTATTCAACAAGAATACTCATTAGTATGGAAGGATGTTGATTCGGACACAGCCCCAGTGTACTCAACAAGCATACTCAATAGTATGGAAGGATGCTGATTTGGACACAGCCTTTAAGAGTCTTAAATCAGATTGTTCCAAAACCACTGAGTCAGCGATAGCCACAGCTCCACAGAACTGCACACACTTAAAACCACTGTGAGATTATGCAATTAACCAGTTCATGCAAACAATAGGTGTTAGGAAAATCTGGTCATAAAATGGTACCAGTCAGGTGCATACTATGCAGTAAAACAGAGTATACACAATTCCAATACGTCATCCACTTACAGGGAACTGACTGTGAAACACAAGAAAACCGGAGTCGATCTAATGGACCAAAGCGTGTGGGTTAAATGCCATTCTAAAAGCCCCCGGAACTCAAGAGTGGCAAATCTCTGCAAATGATCAGTGACAGGCCAGTTAAGCCCCTGCAAAAGGAATTCAGTGCAATTACGGTAAATAGGTTTTTGATACATTACCTGTTATTTTATCTCGTACTAATTTACAGGACTCGATTTCACCGATGCTCCCGAACAAGCTCTTGAGCTCCTCCTGGGTCATGTTCTGAGGCAGATAGTTGACTATCAGGTTAGTTTTACTGTCCTCTATGCTTCCTGATTCGATGGGGGAGGAGCAGTTGTTTGACATTGTGGAGGGGCCGTTGGTCGTGCTGTTACAAGTGGGCCCATTGGACAGCTGCGTCTCCATGGCAGCAATAACCTGCTAAAAGACCAAAACAAAGACCAACAAAAGAAGACCAAGATATCACTCCACATGCCCAGCACCAATACATTGTGAATTAGTAGCCCTTATTTCCTCTTTTGAATCACATAAGACACATATATTTAGATATATCTATCCATTTGATTAATTGCTGAAATGTAATGCAAAATCTATGTGTAGACTGACTAGTAGTCATAGACGAATAGACTACAGAATAATTGGGGAATGCCTCAAGTATCCACAGGACTGAACCCAAAGATGCTATTTGACCTTTTTAACTTCAAGGGCAACTATTGGACACTCCATGCCATGGTCAACATTCTGTTACATGACCTACATTTTGTTCTATCCCAATAGAAATAAGCAAATAAAATAAACTAATCAGTGAATAATATTTTCAATTAACAATCACTTAGCGTTTTCCACGGTCAGTAATGGGCCACCATAATTATTGGAAATGGCAGAAATAGCAAGAGATGTGTTTTTGCTTCCAGTCAAGTGTGAAATATCAGTTAAAAAAGAGGTTGTGCACAGCAAAGTTCACATGGGTCAGTCAGATACCACAGTTTAGGAGAAAGAATCAACTGTTTTGCCAAAATGTTTTAGCTGGCAAGACCCATGGCATGCGTGCGTGCGTGCTTGCATGAGTGTATGCGTTGATCGATAGACAGACAGACAGACAGACAGACAGATAAATAGAGAACTGTGGATCATCTGCTCTGAACAAATTCTGAATCTCATCATGGACAACATATGGAATGAGGCCTAAAACTAGACACTAAAATGTACAGAATAACAACCACAAAAACACTTTTACACAAGGCAATATTGGTGTTTATAAAACACATAATTCTGCTCCTGTTCCTAGCAGTGCTGATATTCCTGATATACCGCACAGCTCAATAGTGTTCACACATCATTTTAATATCATTACACCTTGTACAAACATAAACACCCGAGATATGAAAACATTGCAAGCGGTCAACCTTTTATGTTTTATCATTATTTTTATATTTTCATGAAGCCTCCTGGCCTCGGTGTCCATATTTTCAAAGCGATATATTCCCAGTGTTTCACATATTGGTGCGTCGAGAGGAAAACAGCCCTTTATGTCAAAATGACAACAACGGGCAAAAATGAAGATTCTGTGAATGCTTGCTAAGTTGGAACTCGGGAACTCTAGTTGCTTAGTAACTGAATAACTTTACATTGTGGAATATAGCACCATAAAGATTTCTATTTAAAATTATCTTCTTGTACCATTCTACTTAAAATGGTCCTTGTCTCTTAACGGGAATTCTCTGGATGGAAAATGGAACTCCAACCCATGTTATATCATGCATATCATTAGAGCTAGGGACTTGCTGCCACTCTGCCTCAAATCGTGCCTAACAACAGCCCCTAGCCTCGCCATTCATGATATAACACAGGTTCTCTCTCTGGCTCTTTAAGGGAATTTTTCCTTCTTTTTCTACTTCTACTCCCAACTTAATTATAATTTCTATGTCGCTGGAAATCCATTCACTCTCCACCCTTGTGCGGAGTTCAATGGTTATTTATTGGGTTGGCAGGCCCAGCTAATAATCTGCCTATTGCGACATGCTTTGCCAGTGTAGTGTAAGGGGCGGCTTTATCCGCATTATGCAGAATGTATACTAATGAAAAATTGCAACGCTCATCGGCTAACCGTGAGCATGACATGCAATTGAACAGCATGAATCATAGAAAATTCTGGTTTATAGATCTATGGATGGAACACACACACAAATACATGCCTTCACTGGAGCTTCTCTTTTTAATGCAATCTGAAGATTAGCTTTACGTTTTGCATTTTGTTAAAGAGGGTGTTTTTTTCTTGTGATGTTATAAATCTCAGTATGAATTATGAATTAATAATGTATACAACACATAGTCTAGTGTAAATTATCTGGCAACTGACAGCTTCGACTGAAATAATTCCAGCACTATTGTCAGACTGTAACACATTTTGATTTATCTGCACCAACAATTTGCCTAATTTTGTTTCTGTACATGAACCTTATTACAGATGATAATTAGCATGTGTGGGTGTTATGTTAAAATTAATCATAGAGTAGTGTCATCTCCTGAAAGCCCAGTTTAAAAGCACCAACCTGCCATCACACCAAAAATGATATGTCAGGTGAGCTGCTGCACCTATTTCTGTTGCATTCTAAAGCATTCTAACAAGCATAGATCAAGTGGGTAAATGAGATACTCTTTAATATTTCCATTTACATCAAATGGAACTGTCATCTCCACACAAAAAAAAAAATAATACAAATCAGTGCAGCAATTTGAATATCTAGGCTCAAAATGCACATCAACACTACAGTGAAACAATAAGATCATATTTACAGACCATACCAATATAGACAGATGTTCAAAAGTAGTTTGGCTGTCTAAGCCAAAGTTGAAACCTACTGCACTGGTTTTTATCAATGCTAAATTTTACTTGAGCCGAGCACACTGTTCGCTTAGCTGATGTGCTTGTCTAGGCCATCTAAGGCCAATGTAGTTCCATATTATTCATTTATGCAGTTAAATTATAACTGAAGCCATTCAGGGTGACTATTTTACTCAAGGGTAGCAGGACAGTGCCCCTGGCGGGATTGGACACCGCAACCTTCCAGTTACAAGTCAGGTTCCCTAACCACTGTGTGTTCAATGGAGCCGGAGCTTGGTGTCATTGGTATGGCCTGAGCACTGATTGGTTAGTGGTTAGCCAATGAGATTTAAGAAGAAAGTCCCACAGACCCCGGTCCAAGGCTCGGCCGCCCACGACCCGCTTCTCAGAAGAGAAGCCACATCGCACAGTCTGACTGCCATGTTAGCTGCCGTCTGCAATATGGACACAACAAAAAAAACGTTGCATGTTAGAGTGGCAAATGTAAGGCAACAGCGTTCTGGTCATTTATAATGTCTGCGCACAGGCCATCCAGAGCTGAACCTAACCCAGAGAGAGCAGCCATCCGCATTTTCATTTCTCTCCTGCGGTAAGCTACACATCATCAGCGTGATTAAGGACGCCACAAAAGGCAAGAATACATAATTTTATAATAATTTTTTAAAATCTGGAAATGTATGCAGGGAAACTCTCCAGGAAGTTGCATTAAAACAACAGCAAGATCCCATTATTGGCTTAATAAAAACACACAATAGCATCATCCTAACTAAACAATATGATGGAAAAAAACCCAGCTGCATTGGACTCTGAGCAAGTCAGTCATGTCGGATTACTAAGACTGCAGACCCTGATTAAACGCCATGCTCGAATGACTCCATCAGCTTCCTGTTTCTGCTAGGAAACCTGGCCAAAAGACACTTCACACATTTACCCACATGCCTCACTGCGCTGCACAGCGGAGCCTGATGGGAAATATAAATTTACTGAAAGAGAGGTTTAACTCCGTCTCCCGAGACTTCTGATCTACAGTTTACAAATCCTTCACAGTACTATAACCTGAACCAACAGCAATCAGCCAATAATGAAATTTAAAAAGGAGACATTGCTAAGTGCTGATAACTGAGCGCCATGTAACACATTCTCTCCAAGTAATCCCAAACTGTGTAGCAGACAGTGCACTGCAGGGGTAGGCAACCCTGATCTTCGGATGCTAGCAATGTTTCTGGCTTTTGCGCCATCTTTAAAGCCATAACTGTATAATTGTGTTAATTATCAGGTCTAATGAACACAGGTGACCATGTGCTGGAGCCACTCAGTGTTTCCACATTCAGACTGTGACTATTCAGGCTCCGCCTCTTAATACTCCATCAGACCTCATGAGGTAAAGTAGGGCTGCACGATTATGGCAAAAATTATAATCACAATTCTTTATAGTCAATATTGAGATCACGATTATTTAGCACGATTATTCATCGGTTTTCGGAACATAATACTTTTATTGCACATTTTGAATGAAGGCAGGTAAAATAGGAGTGCTGTATTTGATATAGAACACCAGAGAAAGTCCAGTAAAGTGAGAGTTTTCATTTGTAAACGGACTGTGCCTCCAAGATCATCGTTCTTGATGATTCTTGTCTAGTAATCGTGGGAAAGCCAAAATTGTAATCACGATTAAAATTTGATTAATTGTGCAGCCCTAAGGTGAATTTCAGCTGGAACAAGCACCAGAAACATCAATAGCACTCCAGGGTTGCCTATGGGTGCGCTGACATTAGCATCAACACATTGTAATGGCGCCCTGGCGGCACAGGCTCCCGTCGCTAACTTCAGGGTACTTTCACCCCAAGCTCCCTGCACCAATGGTTAGCATTATATAAAATTTTACCAATATTTACACTTTAGCTGGACTGAGCACCAAATACAAATGGATACAAATTGGTCACAGAATTAAGATTTTCACTCACCACTCTGATTTGCTTTCAACATTGCATGTTAGGAAACTTCACTACCCAGAATGTGTTGCTACTAATGTGCAGTGGCAATGCACATTGATCTATAAAGATGCTTGCCACTGTAAAGCCATTACATAAGAGGCAGATGTCCCCCCCCCCCAAGCAGCTAATGAATGTGGCTGTATCAAGCACACACCTCGGCACGCCAACTACACTTACATAAAATTTACATCAAAAGCAACTGGCCAGCTACCCACATCAGAAATAATGATATATCAAAATGGCTGGCTACATGGGTTTGATCATTGTCATGGGCAGGTTATCACTGAAACTGCCTCCTGAATCTTTACAAGGGAGGGTGTCGGCCAGGGTGCAGGCCCTGTTTTTTATTTCTGTCTTGATCATCTCTTACAGCAGGTCAAAGGTCGCGCCTTTTGTAATCAGCTTAATTGTTCTCTCGATTTGCATATCCCTGTATGATAGGTCCTCCCCGGATCACAGCTGCGGGTACAACACATTGGCTACTGTACTATTCTAAACATCTAATTAGCTAAATGAGCACTGCATGTAAAGGACATTAAGGCATTCTGTGAACAGAGAAATCTTCAAATACTGTGCAGACTCTGTACTGTACACACAAGGGAATTTGTTCAACACAGGAACTACTTTTTGAAGTGTATATATATATATATATATATAGGCACATATAAATTGCAATAAAGAAATGACTTAAAAAAGCTATAAATTGAAATAAACCATTTTCATGTCCGTAGCTCAATAACTAAAGCAGTTCGTTAAGCTCTCTCCACTTTTTTTTATGTTTTACTCATTAGCAAAATGAGCATAATATATGAAAAGTAGTCTGCTATTCTGAAACCTTCTGAAATTCTGAAAATTTTTAGTTTTTTAAGAGCACAAGCTACTTTGCCGTTCAAGAGGCTGGGGAGTGTTACAGTGCTCAAGGCCTCACTGGAGGTTTTAGCCGAAAATTTTATAAAAACTAAAATGTCTTTGTACAATTCCACAAACGTTTAAGGCTTTCCCAGTACAATATTTACAGAGCGCTTAACAGAAATATATATTTTTTCACATCATAGAGGGGTCAAGGGAAATGAGCACCTCCCTGATATTGTATTAACAAGGCAAGTGAATGTAATTCAACTCCAAGTAAGTGAATTTAATTTGTCTTACTTATCCAGAAGTGAAGTGCAGATAAACAGCACGACAGACATTTATTGTTAACTCTGCTACCTTTTCCTACCATAAATGCATCAGAATCAAAGCAACATCCTGAAACAGGTTCTGATCATGGGCAATGTGAAACTAGGACTCTAGTAGGTTAGCATGCAATCCTCTATTACAGTAGGGCACTTCCAGTACATGTTACCTTATTAACATGTAAACTGAGGAAATGATGGAAGAGTAGCTATCACACAATATGGAACAGAGAATATCATTTTGCAGATATAACGGGATGTTGTGCAAATCTATGACAGTGCTGTCTTTGTGCGTGCAGGAGACATATTGCCTGTTGTGCACTGCATGTATATATTTCATTTATTTAGTTAGCGAGTGTGGCACAGAGCTGGCTGTACTATATCTGTTTCTTAAACTTGATATTTGCAACAATTTGGCTTGCCTACAGAGCTGCTGATTCCTCTTCTCATTCACACACATGAAGGGGGTCATCATTTCACCTTTCATACACCCAGACACCCCCCCCCCCCCACCCCACCCACCCCCCAGGAAAAAAACATTATGATCAATCTCTGTGCTTTTGTGGTGAAACGGTATCATTATGCACTGAGCAATCAATGGAAATCAACCCTCTTTTATTCCAAGGAGTAGGAGGCATTGAAGAAGTTCTGAGCGGTTGACAGGTGACTTTTAGGTGATTTTTTCACTGAGGAGCGGAAACTCGCTCTTCATTCAAACCAGCTGCTCTGCGTTATTTCTAAAATATTGATCTATGACTTATTGGGCTCTATCTTGACGATCTTAGCGCATGGTCTAAAACGCATGGCGCTAGTGCATTTAGGGCGTGTGCAACTCCACTTTTGCTAGTTAATATGAGGATAATATGCGCGCAAAGTAAGGCGCAAGGCTCAAATGGGCTGCACTTCATTAATTATAGGTGCGTAACATGCAATTAACCAATCACAGTGTCATCTCCCGTTCCCATTAAAACCACCTGCGTTTGCACCTTAGTGGATTGTTAATATGAGAGTGATTTACAGCTGGCGAAACAGACATGCTCGAGCAGATTCTGCAGATTACTGTAAATATATGACCAATCATATGTAAAAAATATAATCTTATAGCTAAGCTATAATCTTTTGATATCCTTTTATACCCAGTCATGATAGCATCACCTGTTTACCTGTGGAATGTTCCAAACAGGTTTTTTGAACTTCCCAGTCTTTCTTTTGCCCCTGATGTAAATTTGGAAATGAGCGTATATTGACAAAAATCAATGAAGTTTATCAGGTAAAATGTGAAATATCTTTTCTTTGTACTGTTTTCAATTAAATATATGTAAAAGATAATTTGCAAATCACTGACTTCTGCTTTTATGTGCATTTTACATACAGTCCCAACTTTTTTGGAATTGGGGTTTGTACATTTCCGATCTGTTTGACTCTCCAATCCTTGGGGAATAAATGTGAATATCCCTACCTCAGAAACTTCTAACTGGCCCTTACTGTTTCTAATAGGACCATCTTGTAGCTATGGGTGGACACTGTTCATAAAGATGGAACTTACAGCGTCTACATACATCCTGTGTTCTACAAATAGCTCCTGAGTCGTTGAGGTTTTGGCAGGCTTTTTTTTTTTGGCAGGTTTATTGTTCAATACAATAAGCCGTTTCCCTTCGGTGAGCCGCTTGCTTACAGGATTACATCATTCTGAGCTCTACCTGCTTGCAGTGTAAACTGGGACTGCAGTATAAACCGTATTGCACATCTCGGTAGCTCTAAAAGAGCAGCTTCTAATTCGCTGTGAAACTAAAGGGATTTTCCTGCACATCGCTGTCCTGCAGCTTCACACGTCGTCTTTGTGGTGAGGAGACTCCATTTTGGATTACTCGCGTTTGGATTTGGGTGCATCAGGGCCCATAACAATAAGGGAGTTACTTTCCCAACAAGCTGGCAGTCTGACAAATTCCCACTTATCGTAATGGCAGTAGGAAACTGTCGATAAGATTTCTGAATATGCAATATTTATTGTTGTTTAAGTGCCGTATACCACAATCCCCTCGTACTAAATGTAATTAGATAAATTCACATTTTTAAAGGGCCCAGACATGGTTGCTCATGCTGATTGGAATGCAGCCCAGTTTGTGAATCCTATTACCTTGCATGAAAATGAAAAATCCATCGTATCAAATCCAGTTCAAGCAAGAGTACTGTACAGTACATTGGAAACGGCAAATTCCAAAGGGGCTATGGGGTAAACGCTGACATGTAGGATTCGCTAAAATGAATCATACTTGCCATGTACACTCAGCTTTTCCTAAAGAAACTTTTTTTTTTTCAGACTCTAGACAATTGCCTAAGGGCCAGAAAACCTTGTGCCACCTCCAAGGATATCTCAAAGCAGCTAATTGATGATCAGAGTCAAAATCATGCCCCAGAAAATCAGGGAGTACACAAAGTGTCTCGTGCTTAGAAGTCTTAAGATGCCATTGGCAGACAGTTCTAGGATGTGTTTACATTAGACCTTTGAAGAGCAGGTTTTTTGGAATGTTTTTTTTTTTCTTTTTTCAAAATTTTAAGTCAGTGTTCTAGAACTCCATCACTTTCAATCACCAGTAGTGATTGTTACATCAGCATTAGAATGTTCAGTTAGGAACATTCTAATCACATATTTGTGATTAGAAAGTTTGTAAAAAGTCAACCAGGTCTGGTTCCTCTTGGAGAACACATGGAGTAAATACCTTTGAAACTAAAGTTTGTAAAAGACAACCGGGTCTGGTTCCTCTTGGAGAACACATGGAGTAAATACCCTTGAAGCTAAAGTTAATCTCTGACAACACCACCACTCAGCAGGGGCGGAACTAGGCTCCATATAAACAGTGCAGATTTAACACTTATGATATCATAAAAAAAAACCGGGTCTGGTTCCTCTTGGAGGCCTTCCCTGGTGAGAATGAGTGAGAACGTCACAGTACAGGCTACGTCAGAGTACAGGCTACGTCACAGTACAGGCTATGTCACAGTACAGGCTACGTCACAGTACAGGCTACGTCACAGTACAGGCTACGTCACAGTACAGGCTACGTCACGCAAGCCGCCACAAATTAGATGAGGAAAATGGCAGGCATTTGTCTCCATTTTTTCAAGGCTAGTCTAAATATTTAGAAAGACAGGTTTTTGGCAGTGCTTTGAGCGCTTTGAGATTTTCAGCACAAGGATGAATATTACCTGATCTATACACCTGTCAAAAATTTTAAACATTTAAATGACTGAAATTAAGTTTTTCCTAAATACGAATGCCTCCTGTTTTATGTACAGATGAGAAGAAAACCATGCTTTAGTTATTGTTCTCAGTAGACTTAGAGGCAGTTTGTCGACAGTTTGGCAACAGCTTGTACTCAAAAGCAGCTTGCACAGTCATGTTGTTTCCAGAGGCTGTGCATTTGAACAGATTCATTTCTAACATTTATTCATGATTACAAAACACGAATAGCAGTTTTTATATTCTCCCGGTAATTCTGTCCTTGAGCGCGGGCTCAGGGTGCACACACCATAGAAAATATGTTCAACTGAAAATCTGATTAAATGTACATTTTTTTGATGATGAATCTGGTAAAATATAACAATAATAATAATGAAAATGTGAATGACAGGAGCACAGTGAGCGCGCTCCTGCAGCCGAGGTCATAGTTATGTGGAAAAACTGTTCAGTATTCAGCTCTGCACACACAATGTGGGCTGAAGCAGACAACAAGCTTTCAGCCTCCTCCTAAGCCGCTATACAAAATGAACAACAGACCGCGATGAGCTGAAGCGACCGCATGCAACTACATGCAACAACAAGCAACAAGAGAGGGAAAGAGCCAGGCTGCAGACCGCGATGAGCTGAAGCGACCGCACGCAACTACACGCAACAAGAGAGGGAAAGAGCCAGGCTGCAGACCGCGATGAGCTGAAGCGACCGCACGCAACTACACGCAACAAGAGAGGGAAAGAGCCAGGCTGCAGACCGCGATGAGCTGAAGCGACCGCACGCAACTACACGCAACAAGAGAGGGAAAGAGCCCGGCTTCAGGTCTCCCCAGGGTAAGCTCCGCAGCCCGTAGCACCAGTTCACTTCCTGTAGGTTACGCGTTTCCAGCTGACCTCTGCTCAACCACCAGGGGGCGGAGTCAACCGAGAGGGCTCCCGGGTTTTCTGAGCACCATTGGGCGGCACCGGGACAATGTTCTGCGGTTAATATCCAGCCAATGAGCAGTGCCCAATTGCCAAAGGCCCTGATGTCACAGTTGTTTAACCCTTTAAGGTGTGAGATCACAGATATGTGATTAGAATGTTCATAACCGAACAGTCTCATGCTGATGGAACAATCACTACGGTAACTGAAAGCAATGGAGTTCTAGAACACTCACAGAAAACATTCCAGAAAACCTACTCTTCAAAGGGTTACATTTCCGCTGGCCGTTCAGAGTTCATGTTGAAGTGCTGTACCTTTCAGGTCAATCAAAACAGCGGTACGAAAACCACCGTCAACGAGAGAAGAGGTGCAGGTCATGACAAATCACAGCACATTAAGCGCTTTCAACAAATACCCTCAACACATTCACCCTTAAGTACAGGGTATTAAGACTGCATCTCCTTCCACGGCCAAATGTCACATCTATACACCGACAATACTCTTGACATTAAAGGCACACGGCGGAGAGTGACAGTTACATAATCACTGGCAAACAAGTTTGCTTAAAGCTTTTTAGCGTCGGTGTCAAGGAGCCCAATCAGGGATGAGTTCAAAAGGCCAAAGTACAGCAGCGGGGTAGTGAAGTCCCTGGCTGGGGGTTATGGTGCCCTTTTATATCCACTCTGGACTTCAATTCCCATGAGCACCCTTGGAACTGTTTGCCACTCAAAAAGTGCTTTGGTCACACTACACGCCTAGGGCCCTGGATCATTCCGGAAGACACATTTGGAATAACTCGTTATTTCTTCAGGTAAAACAATCTGAGTATGTTTTTAATGCAATAATTGTTCACTTGTTCTGCATTTAAAGGATTCATTGATGTCATTCTTTTCATGTAATTCTTTCAACTGCAAGTACAGTCTTTCAAGTAGCTACTGAACCCAATTCCCGGGAAATGGATGTAGTCCTATACTTCAGCGGTGTGTTCAGAACACATGACAAATTAGCAAATTAAATATGTGCAGAACTGCTACTCGCACAGCAAGCATATACCGTGTTTCTGCTGCACAGGTTCATTAAGTGACATTTTCAAATGTCTAGCCAATTACATACATGCTACGACATGCTAAGGCTAGCAGGTTATTGCTTTGCTCGGTTGCAGATGATCGCTCAGATTTGTGAATCTGCCCATATACAAATAATATAAAATAAAATAAATTACAGCACACTGCTAAGAGTACATAGCTTTTTTCCTGCCTCACTGCTTCCATATCTATCCTAAAATCAAAGTTAATTACCTAATTAACTTTGCTAATTGCCAATTATCTTAAAGATGCTCTGTTCTGTGCTGTGCATTCCTCAAACGGGCTGCTAACTGCATCGCACATAAATTTAGCCAATGTTTCTTCGTTCTTTTAGGATCGCCCGACTCCATGCAGTTGTGTGGAAACCGCGATCCCGTCCGCGTTTCCCTCATAACGGAGACCACAGGGGGGCTCTTTGAAACACTGAAAGAGCCAGGTCTATGCCGCAAGCAAAGATCTCACGCAGGAAATGAGCTCCTTGCCGTAGAGTGCACTCAAACCACGTCAGGAAAAATGCACCCCGGATCACTTCAGAACCACCAGAGCCCCCTTCGGCGCTGTATTCATATTTGCGACCCGTAGCTGCCAAGGTGCCGTTTCTGTTGTCCATAGAAAGCTGACAGCGCCGCTGGTGCACTGACTCCAGCGAGAGCGAAGATGAGGGCACATCACTGGACGTCACAATTTTTCTAAAGAACATGAAATGGCGCTGCTGTCTGCAGAGAGTATCCCCCCCGGGGCCAGAACTGCCACCTGAGCCCAGCAGCTGAAACACACGCGTTCTCTCAGGTACAGTCACAGCCACCTGGGTTAAATGCTTCCCCAAAAAATGTACTGAATCACGATTCAGCACACCCTCCCTCCCTCCCTCCCTCCCCATTTTGTAAATTGAATGCACGTGCATGACATCAGTAATGGATATAGTATGGATATAGCTAGCCTAAAATATACCATGGACTGAGGGTAGTCTACCTGATTTAGGGCCTGATTTATTAAGACCTTTAGCAGGTGCAAAAACTTTTAGCACACGCAAAAATAATAACACAACCATTGATTGGTGCAACACAAATACCATGACCAATCATTTGTTGTGTTATTGGTTTTGCGTGTGCTAAGAGGTTTTGCACATGTTAAAGGTCTTAGTACATCAGGCCCTTAATGCGTACTGAGATACAGATAGACAGGTACCTAGTCAAACGTTTACTGAAGACTAATGTAACAGTAGGCCTATGCTGGTTTGCTGTGAGTCAGGACCATGCGTGAGCAGGCTGTCACCTTCATTGTAAAACAGCCTTTCTCACGTTACGTAAAACTAAAACTACAAAACAACGCAATACTGAAAATAATAAACAAACAAGGCCGGATGTTATCAAGCACGACACACCAGATAGGCTAACCTTATTTTTTCATCAAGATCACGAGGAAAGGGAGCGTGCTCTGGGGTTGTCGGTTGACCGATTTACCTTATTTTAATAACTAACTGCGCACCCTGCTTTAGAATGGCTGACCTACGGCAGTAACACTTGGCTACAGCTTGTAAAGAAATCCTGTCTACGGCAGCCAACTGCAACAGGATTTTCGCAAGTGGTTTTGTGGGCGCTAGGTGCGAACGCATTATTCTCGCTTTTTTTATTTTTTTTGTCTGTCTCGGCTCCGGGTCATCTTTATTTCCCTGGTTGTTGTTGGAGGACTTCATATTATTACGCACAGCTAGCGAATGCCCGTGCGTTCCATTGGAAGAGCCGATTGCCCACATGGCTTTGTTTTTCAGCAGCAGCTGCTCGCATTGTTCTCACTAGTTCTTGTGAAATTGCGAGATATAACAGAAACCGAGTATTGTGGAGGAGAACTAATTTTAAAACTTAACAATTTCATGCATGGAAGAGTGGAAACTTAAAATAGAAAAATCCTGGTTTCACTTTTTTTTTTTCAGGAACTACATAAAATGATTTTCTTTTTTTTTTTTTTAGGACCCTGCTTCTCAGCTTAAGACCAAACTGTGACATATTGAATCTGCACGGAGGAGCTAAGAGCCTCCAGCAGTAATATAAAAGCCCTGCACTATAGTGCACTATATACAGTATATGCACTATAGTCTGGTAAAATCATGAAGTAGGAAATAGACAATAATGCATCACAGTCCATCTTACATCTTATGTAAAATTGAACAGGATATTGATGCCATCATTGCAATGTAAATGCTTAATATGACCGTGTGAGTATTCTGGCATGATGGGTGGAAATGAAGTGTGTGTGTGTGTGTGTGTGTGTGTGTGTGTGTGTGTGTGTGTGTGTGTGTGTGTGTGTGTGTAGTGGGTTTGATGCAAAAAAAATAAAAAATCACCCTTTAACAGACAATAAGCCATACTATGAGACTGCAGTTTTCAGCTGGGATTGATTGTAGCTTGGAAGTACTTTACTTGACAATGACGTCCGATGAATGGTACCACAAATAAAGTGGCGGGGTAATCACTGTCCTGCACTGCCAGCTAAATCAGTGTTTAATCTTCGCCCCTCAGGAGTACAACCAGAAGCTAAATCAGTGTTTAATCTTAGCCCCTCAGGAGTACAACCAGAAGCTAAATCAGTGTTTAATCTTAGCCCCACAGAGTACAACCAGAAGCTAAATCACTGTTTAATCTTAGCCCCTCAGGAGTACAACCAGAAGCTAAATCAGTGTTTAGTCTTAGCCCCTCAGGAGTACAACCAGAAGCTAAATCAGTGTTTAGTCTTAGCCCCTCAGGAGTACAACCAGAAGCTAAATCAGTGTTTAGTCTTAGCCCCTCAGGAGTACAACCAGAAGCTAAATCAGTGTTTAGTCTTAGCCCCTCAGGAGTACAACCAGAAGCTAAATCAGTGTTTAGTCTTAGCCCCTCAGGAGTACAACCAGAAGCTAAATCAGTGTTTAGTCTTAGCCCCTCAGGAGTACAACCAGAAGACCACGTTGCTATTACACAGCTTTATAGCAACAGTGTCAATATAGCTACTGTAGCTCGCTCAATGTAATGGATGGACCTGATAAGTCTTGAGCATAGCCTATTTTGCATGTAGTGTAAACTGATCTAAGGTTGCTCCTTGCAATTCTACCTCAGCTTGGGCTGTGACTGAGTAAAGTGCTTTTGGAGAATGCAACCCACTGGAAATGACTCATGGTCACGCTCAATATTAGCTACATTTTACACGCAATTAGCATCTAATATAAGGCTGTTCTGGTGAGCTTTTCTCTGTCTATTGTCTCTCTGTGTCAGCGTGACCTCGGCGTTCACTACGGTGTGCGAAATTATCTGGTCCACATCAGGCTTAAAGTTAAAGAAAGCAACGAAATGGCTGCCGCAGCTGACTGAATGACCTGCAGCAATCGCTGTTTGGCAGCTGAGCGGTGTGCACTTCCAGAGCTTCCCAGCCTTTTGAACGCTTCTCCGCGGTCCAGCGCGCGGCTCGGGGGAAGCGTGCCGCGGGTCTTCCGCCGGGAATTTTTGCACACATTCCGAGCTGCCAATTTTTTTTTACAGAAGCGTTTCCGCTACCAAACTCCTGCCTTTGTTAATCTGAAAAGTGCATATGAGTGTTTTCCTTCACTTTCCCGAAATTGACAGGACTATTCCCAGGGAACGCCATTAATCTCTTGGTCTTGGCCGTCCTCTTTTGGGACGAAGGGAGTGCTGGCGGCAGCACGTGTCGTGTCGCTGAAACCACACATTTCCTGGTCCTTCGCCGGCCGGTTGGCAGAGATGCTAACTGGACGCTGAGCCTCAGTGCCGTTTTGCTAGACGTTGACAAACATGATTCAAAAAGAAGAACAGAATTAACCAGGTGTTCATAAAATCCCCTAAATCTTATAATTATTTCCAAAATCCAAGCTGTAAGGCCTTGTTTATACCTGGCAGACATTTTCTCATGTAAGGTTTCATATCTGATACTGTATAAATAGAAAAGATGTGTTTGCTTCTGCGTTGCTATGCCCAGATGACCCCAGAGCAGGGGTCAGATTCTCTCTTTAAAAATGCATGGAACATGTCCAGTGGTGCAGACTTTTCCAGTGGCCAATTGATTTTGGAGCTGTAAGTTTTATAGAAAAACATACCAAAAAAATGACAATCTTATGCAATTATTGCCACTTAGAAATGCCACAAATTGCATTTTGAGGAATACTTTACATTTGTATATTTTTCACATTCTTATATTATATTTGCCCATTTTATGAAGCCGCCCATTCTGTTGACTGTTACCGAGTGATTTCTGTTGTGCAGCAAACTTTGGGCTGCTCAGTATTCAAACTGTAATCTGAAGACCTCAGGCATTTCTACATCTCAGGATTGCACCCAAAGACACACACACACACACACACACACACACACACACACACACACACACACACACACACACACACACACACACACACACACACACACACACACACACACACACACACACACATAAACATGCACTTGCAAAAATAATTTTAGAGCCTGCGACTATATACCGTTTCTTCATAGAGCCCTGTTTCCTATTCACAAAAATAACTTAAGAAAACGATAAGCTCTGCCCCATTTCTAGTGCTGTAACCAGGATGAGATATTTTATCAGAGCAAACAGAGACTCTTGCTGGGAATCCTGGCAGGCTTCACAGCACCTCTGGCCCGGTAAATGATTTGGGTATCGACAGCAGCCTCCTGGGCACCCGTGTGCCCGCCCTCCCTGCCGCTGGTGTTTCAGCGCCTCCTCTCTCCTCCCGGTTACACGCGCTTTCAAAACGGGTGCAACCTCAGGTTGAGGGCGTGAGCTTTTCATGGGCTGCAGAGGCAGTCTACCTACGCCGTTTCATCTGACTGAGCAAGGTCCCCTTCTAAGACTCAAAGTGCAGTCAGCTCTCTGCGGCTCTTCTCACTGGCTGCTGTACTCCATCCCACGGCCGCCGCAGAGTAAGTACTGCTCCTGGTTTTATTTTTTGCTGGTTTTAGTTGATTGATTACTGCCACTGATTGGCCAGAGATTTAACTCACCTGGTGTTCCAGGTTTAAATCAGTCCTGATTAGAGGGGAAGAATGAAAACCAGCTGTACTACTGGCCTGGACGGCCAGATTTGAGTATCCCTGTTCTATGGGGTAGATGAGGTAAAGGCTGACTGCGTCTTCGGCCTTGCCTAAGCCTGCTGTTTTAATCCGGGTTTATGGTGGGGTACCCTTGGTCCTAAAGACCTGGAATGGCTTCTGTTCTTTATTCCAGTGGGTCATTTTCTATGCCCCCCCCCCCCCCCCCCCCCCCCCCTTTGTCTCCACTATTTGGAACGGCCAAAGACTGACTCCAACAAAATGGCTGCTCTAACCAAGCCATGGACTAACAGGACAACAGTAATCACACTGTAAACTCAGCTAAAGCAAAAAAAAAAAAAAAAAAAAGCCGATTTTTCAGAACCTCACGATGACAAATAACAACAGTAAAAAATAAAAAATAAACATTTAATAAAATAACAGCATGTATGAAGCTTGTAATATGGTAAACTGATGGCATAATGCATCAGTGCAATCCTGCTGCGCTGCAGCTATGGACAGCCTGCTGTGGCTAAGCAGTATGTTCATCTGAACTGAAATCGACAGCATCTTCCAGTCTTATTATATATTATATATCATGTCATCTTATTACACTCTCATATCATCACATGTGCAGCATGTTCAGTCTGAATTGTAATTGCAGCACCAATGGGTACGTTTACATGCACAGCAATATCCGATTACTGGAAACGATCAGCTTACGCCAGTATTTAACTTATTGCGTTCACATGGACATAAGAAATGTGATTACTCCAAAAGCCGTGTTTACATGATTCTCTCCATAATCGGCTCTGTGGAAAACGTAGCTACTAACTGCTTCCCGTTGTAAGGACAAAAATGATCCGCCCGTCAATAATTTACGTTAGTAGGCTATTATTATTATAGCTAGCTAGTAATTATTATAGCTACTTATTTATAGCTAATTGCTAGTAGTGGTTGATTTATATTATTGTACTAGCTAGCTTTACCGATCTCTAAATCTGGCGAATTTCCCGAAAATTTCAGTTATTTAATGTGCTAGCCACAAACTAGCTAGTACAAACACAAGCACGTAACACTGAACAATATATTTTCACCGGTGAAATGCAAATTTAATAATAAAATTCTGGAAGTGAGATGCTGAAGGAACCCCAGGCATAGCAAATGTTGATGGGTGGAATCATTTTGACGTTACACCGCCTCTTCTGCCTGACATGCGTAGTTTTGAAAAGCCGAAAGAAACCGGAGAAAGGTGTTTACATGCTCCAAAAAATCGAAAGTTTGGCCAAAAAACCAGGGGTGTTTACATGACCATTTCCGTAACCAGAGTATTGCCATAACCGGGTTCAGATCGGAGTATTAGTGTGCATGTAAACGTACCCAATGTAAGCAAAGCATCCATCTCCACCCTACTTATATTCCCAAATAAAACATCCCTCTCCACCCTTCTTATATTCCCAAATAAAACATCCCTCTCCACCCTTCTCATATTCCCAAATAAAACATCCCTCCCACCCTTCTTATATTCCCAAATAAAACATCAGTCTCCACCCTTCTTATGTTCCCAAATAAAACATCCCTCTCCACCCTTCTTATATTCTCAAATAAAACATCCCTCTCCACCCTTCTTATATTCCCAAATAAAACATCAGTCTCCACCCTTCTTATGTTCCCAAATAAAACATCCCTCTCCACCCTTCTTATATTCCCAAATAAAACATCCGTCTCCACGCTTCTTATGTTCCCAAATAAAACATCCCTCTCCACCCTTCTTATATTCCCAAATAAAACATCCCTCTCCACCCTTCTTATATTCCCAAATAAAACATCAGTCTCCACCCTTGTTATGTCCCCAAATAAAACATCCCTCTCCACCCTTCTTATATTACCAAATAAAGCATCCCTCTCCATCCTTCTTATATTCCCAAAAAAGGCATCCCTCTCCACCCTTTTTATATTCCCAAATAAAACATCCCTCTCCACCCTCCTTATGTTCCCAAATGAAACATCCGTCTCCACCCTTCTTATATTCCCAAATAAAGCATCCCTCTCCACCTCTCTTATATTCCAAAATAAAACATCAGTCTCCACCCTTCTTATGTCCCCAAATAAAACATCCCTCTCCACCCTTGTTATATTCCCAAATAAAACATCCCTCTCCACCCTTCTTATATTCCCAAATAAAACATCAGTCTCCACCCTTCTTATATTCCCAAATAAAACATCTGTCTCAACCCTTCTTAGATTCCAAAATAAAACATCAGTCTCCACCCTTCTTATATTCCCAAATAAAACATCCCTCTCCACCCTTCTTATATTCCCAAATAAAACATCCCTCTCCACCCTTCTTATATTCCCAAATAAAGCATCCCTCTCCACCCTTCTTATATTCCCAAATAAAACATCCCTCTCCACCCTTCTTATATTCCCAAATAAAGCATCCCTCTCCACCCTTCTTATATTCCCAAATAAAACATCCGTCTCCACCCTTCTTATATTCCCAAATAAAACATCCCTCTCCACCCTTCTTATATTCCCAAATAAAACATCCCTCTCCACCCTTCTTATATTCCCAAATAAAACATCCCTCTCCATCCTTCTTATATTCCCAAATAAAACATCCCTCTCCACCCTCCTTATGTTCCCAAATAAAACATCCCTCTCCACCCTTCTTATGTCCCCAAATAAAACATCCCTCTCCACCCTTCTTATATTCCCAAATAAAACTGTTGCAGCAATTTTCCCAGGAACAACTGTCCTTGCCGCTTCACCCTATTTAACAACAGCCAAGGTTATATAGCGAAAGCGAAGTTATCCTGATAATAAAGGAGTAACCACATCAATTTATAAGGCTTTTAGCATATGCATAACCTTTCAGCACATGCAAAACTAATAACACGACCAATGACTGGTGCAAAACAAATACCATGACCAATTATTGGTCGTGTTATTGGTTTTGCGTGTGCTAAGGTTTTGCACATGCTAAAGGTCCTCATAAATGAGGTGTAAAAACTGATTTAAAATGGTTCCCCCAACTCTGGTCTACTTCATGCCAAGATTAGTTCCCATAGCTGAGTTCACGCACAACTCTGGTAGGTAGAACCAACATTAAACAGCCTATGTTATAACCTTGGACATATCACTGAATCACCACGTACTGAAGATAGTGATTTATCATAAGGAAATCAAGTAAATCTAAATTTCAAACAATTCACTGATAAAAACCGAAATATCAGGGTCACTATTATAGTAGTACATTTTTAAAACAACAATTATTTTACATTTTAGTCTTATTTAAAAGATTTCTTAATTGAAAATAATTACTTTTCTCACCTTTTCTGTTCTCCCCGTCAATCCCACAATTTACTATTTTTTAAAACTACCCCTCACCACTGCAAATATTCATTTAAATAAAACAATTGTTCAAAACATCTACAGGATGACACTTTCAGGGCTAAATTTACTATTTCTATCATACTACACAGCGGCAACATTCCAGCGATGCTTGAGGGGGTGAGTGTATAGAAGATCGGTATAAAGGTATTACAGATAAACTTCAGAATTTGATTTTCACTATTGGCTGTCTATAAATGTTGATTGCACAAAACTCCCACACGCCAAAGGGAACAGGAAAACTAATAAGGGACACAACTAAGCCTGTTCTGCTCCATAATCTGTCTTGCAGTAAAACAAGGTCAAATTCCCTGCAGGGATTCCCAAGCCAAATCAAAAGGTCTTGGAGAACAGGTGAAACAAGCAAAAGGAATATAAATGAAGACCTGGCTCACCTAACGGAAGACTGCAACGTTACCGCTGCAGATTGAGGATGAATTACCGCTGGTTGCAAACGTGTTGTGAACTTTTGAACTCTGGCAAAGCGAGCCTCTCATCTCTTTCACACCAACAGAAACCCCTGAAGGCCAAACACGCAGAACCTTTAAAACGTTATCATGATCACAGGGCCACTCAATGCTCTGGTCAATAGCTGCCATCAACAAGTGCTTCGTGTGAAAAAAGGGATTCAAAACAAAACTATCAGATGTAGTGATATTTAGCTCTTCTTGTTTTTCAATAACATGAAAATATAGAGGCTTTCGGACTCTGTAAATCGGGATATAAAATGATACAAATTAATCAAAAGTTGAAAAGCGGTGCATAGCATAGCAGCAAATCAACACATTTCTCTCCAAAGCTCTTAGGCCCTGGTGGACTGACAGGTAGCCAATGCCAGTGAAACATTCAGAGCATTTGTGTAAATATCAGAGACTTGCAAATCAAATAAATTTGTTACTATTCAATATTTATAGATTCTATGGCTCCGATAGTTGAAATATTCTTAAATATTTTAATAAACCACCCCATCTGCTTTCACATTCGCATTTCAAACAAAGTGATTTGATTTGGTCTTGGTCATTCTAATGGATGGTTTTGTATGACGCTGTGCTAAAAAGACGCTGTATTCATAGGGCAGCCATACCACTGTGTCTGGCCTGGCCAGGGAGGTGGGGCTTCGCTGTACCGCACAACAGCGCCACCCTCTGGCCACTTGAGAACCTGCGCTCTGCCTGCTTCACTTTGTGTCAATCTGCGCAAGCTTCACTGCTGGTTACTGGCGGAGGGGAAAGGTGCCAGATAGCTGCATGCATTTTGGCGTGTGGTGTGTGTAGTGTGGACCCTCCTGGACTGACAGGGTGCATTGCAGCGACCAGAGGGGCCTGCAACGACAATTAGGCATTCCAAAGAAGACACAATTTGAAAAAACATTTAGTACAAATACACTACTCACAAAAAGTTAGGGATATTTGGCTTTCGGGTGAAATTTATGGAAAATGTAAGTTCACGCTACAGTGATATTATACGTATCATGAAAGTAGGGCATTTAAGTAGAAGCATGCAATGGTGATTTCCTCATCTCAAACAATTTATTGAAACAAAAGCCAACAACAGTGGTGGGTATACCACAACAAAAATGTCAATGTCTCAATAACTTGTCATGTGCCCTTGAGCATCAATTACAGCTTGACAACGACGTCTCATGCTGTTCACAAGTCGACTTATTGTCTGCTGAGGCATGGCATCCCACTCTTCTTGAAGGGCGGCCCTCAGGTCATTGAGGTTCTGGGGTACAGAGTTACGAGCCTCTACACGGTGAGTCAGCTGATCCCATAGGTTTTCTATGGGATTCAGGTCTGGAGAAAGTGCAGGCCACTCCATTTGAGGTACCCCAGTCTCCAGCAGCCTTTCCCTAATGATGCGACCTCGATGAGCTGGAGCATTGTCGTCCATGAAGATGAAATTAGGCCTGTGTTGTTCATGCAGGGGCACAATGACTGGATTAATGATGTTATTCAGGTAGTATGGGCTTGTCACTGTACCATTCACAAAGTGTAGGGCAGTTCTGTATTGACTAGACACACCTGCCCACACTGTAACACCGCCACCACCAAAGGGTCGTCTGGTGACAACAGTGGCTGATGCATAGCGCTCTCCTTGACGTCTCCAACATCGTTAGCGGCCATCATTTCTGCTCAACGTGAATCGACTTTCATCAGAGAACAGCACTGAGGCCCACTGGTCCCCCTCCAGCGTAAATGCTCCCTGGCCCATGCAAGACGATGATGCCTGTGCCTGGTGGTGTGGTCAGGTACCCTTGCAGGTCGTCTAGCACGCAGACCACGCTGATGTAAACGGTTTCGAATGGTCTGACGTGACACTTGGGTGCCTCTCACCTCCCTTAAATGTGCCTGGAGTTGAGTGGCATTCATCATCCGGTTCCGCAGGGCACTGTTCACAATGAAGCGGTCATCAGTGTGGGATGTGGCCAAAGGACATCCACTTCTATGCCTTTCTGTGACTCTTCCAGTCTCTCTGTATCTCTGTTGCAACCTGCTGATGACACTCTGTGACACTCTAAGCTCAGTGGCCACTTCCCTCTGAGAACATCCTGTTTGAAGCCTCGCAATGGCGAGGTACTGTTGATCAATTGTTAGGTGTCGTCTTGGTCTCATGATGTCAAAATGTGAACAGCATGATGAAGAGGACTGTTTAAATACCAATTCTAATTGAACCAGGAAATTTATTGGTCGATTCATGGATCAAACACCTGTTGTGAATTTTGCCGTTCAGCTCCTTGTTAGAGAACAGCAAGTTGTGCAAAAAGTACTGAAACATTGAATAGTTGGACATGTGCATTCAAAAGTTTAGAGAAGGTCAAATTAATTTCACCTGTAAAGGTTATAGTGCATTTTAGGTTCATCCTGAAATTTCACCCGAAAGCCGAATATCCCTAACTTTTCGTGAGTAGTGTATGTGTTTTTATCCTTTGTAGTGCTATGTTCTGTCCCTACATAGTGGTGCTAATTTTATGCCCAATTGCTATTGGCCAACAGCAGGGGCACCATCGTGCTGTTCCAGCAGGGGGTATGGCTGTTCCAGCGGGGGGTATGGCTGTTCCAGCGGGGGGTATGGCTGTTCCAGCGGAGGGTATGGCTGTTCCAGCGGGGGGTATGGCTGTTCCAGCGGGGGGTATGGCGGGTATGGCTGTTCCAGCAGGGGGTATGGCTGTTCCAGCAGGGGGTATGGCTCGGTGCTTAGCTGGCACGACTAGTACTTGGCACTTGAAAAGTATCAACAATAACAAAAGAAACCAGCTTGGTCTTGAAGACGCCCATAATGATCCTCAGAGCAAATAACTCAAAGTGGGGGTGAAAAAGGTTAGGTTTGATTTTGTAATGAAGGAGGCTTCGGCGTATAAGAGAAATCTATCTTAAATAGTGCGCCTCCATCAGTTTTAATCCTGCATGTCTGTGTTTGCACACTTCCCTGAGGGCTACAAAAACTTGGAGGTTTATTTTTGGTGAAAATCTGCCTGTTTATGTATTCATTAATTATGGAAAATCATAATTGCCTGATGTGATGACTGTGAGCAAATAATGAATTTTAAATGTGGTGACTCTGAACACACTTCTCCATAATGGTACTAAACTAAACGCAGCGCAGATCGGTAAACGAGGTTGGTCAGTTGGTCTCATTAGTATCTATTACTCAGAAATAACGCAGAAGTCACTTGTAATTTGTGGAGGAGATTAAAAAATAAAAAATAAAGATATGGTCTTCGTTTTATCAGTCCACTGATTGTGCAAGACAATGGACAACAAACTGAACCTGGGAAATGTGTGATTCAGAGTTGCATACCACTATTCCTGAAACCTGTAAGTCCTACGTGTGGCCACAACAACACAATAACATGAGCCAGCCATGCTTGGGATATGTGTGTAAATACCATCCCCTACTGGAAGGGAAACCCTTTTCATCCCTGGCCTGGTTAACTACAAGTAATACCTAGTAGAGTTAATGATGGCATTACACAACATGCTTGTTCCATTGGTTTATTAAAAATAAGTAGGCACGTAAATAAATAAATACATTGCGGTCAAAGCAACTATCGGTAAAACATCCACACTGGGTGCATTCTGGGTTTTTTTTTTTGTCGGGCAACTTTCAGCTGTACTGTTACAAGGGGCTGTGAGGGAAATGAGCGTAATACTGAGATTATCTTCTCCTGGGACTGAGTATAGACTGATGTGGACCAATTCTAACAGCGTGTACAAACTCGGATGTTTAATACTCACGTATTAAGGGAAACATGTACAAGCAAAACAAACAAAAAAGGGAAGTGCACTAATGTTTCATTAGGAAAAGAAAGAGCGAAAACCTCACAGTGTTACCCACAATGGGCTCGCCATTGAATCCAAATACGGAATAAAGGTCCATCCTACGGAAAGCAAGGAGGGACATACTACAAAAATGTGTGTACTGCAATATGCAATTCTCAAATATAGTAAATATTGTAGTTGTAGCTAGTCTGCGTGCGTGCGTGTATGTGCGTGTATGTGTGTGTGTGCGTGTGTGTGTGTGTGTGTGCGCTCACGCGTGCACTAAAAACATCTTTTCTGAGATGGCATAAACCACTTTAGACTCAATTTTGGAGAGGCAAGAGGGACATGGTGAATGACTGTGTGATCCTCCCTGTGTGACACATGGTTAAATTCACTGAAACTAAAACCCTCCGTAATGAAACTGAGAAATTAAGACCCAGGCGCTGTTTAATTTGCCATTGTGAAGCGCAGCGGACATCCTCCAAACACAACTGCATTAATTGCTCGTTAAATATGGAAAGCTGTGGGTTTTGAAATGCAATTTACCTTTGATGGTCAATTTGTGAACCACAGGCCACAAATATGATATTGTAGAGGAAACAAGTTATTTTAAACAAAGAAATGTTCCACTGATTGCATGAATGGAAAATAAACCCAACCTCAAAATTATTCCATGAAAAATGGTTTATCCAACACAAAAAAACAGACAATAACAACAAAAACAGGGCCACACATCCTTTTACAAATACAATAAAATGCAGGTACTATATTTTTAGATATTTGGAAGGGGTCAGAACAGGGAGCTTTAATCTAAATGGATGCTTGTGATGTGATTGTAGTTGACAGTTTGCAGCATATTTTTTATTAATTTCATATTTTGAGTAAATGATAAATGCTATAGTCAAATTTAGATTTTTGCTTGTAAAAAATATCATTATCCTTGGCAAAAATTGTATTTGCCACCCAGCCCGGGGCTGTATATATCCAATTCCCACCCCAATCTGGAATGTACGCCCTTCTGCAACCGCAAGCACGTTCCATGCGTGACCCACCCTGCCACTTCGGGAGAGCTGGGACACCCGCAGCTCTCCTCCGAAAACAAGCATCGTACAGACCGCGTGCGCCTCAGACCACAGCCACGCCCTTCCTGCTAGATACAGACTCTTATTGTGTGCGTCTCAGATCACAGCCACGCCCTTCCTGCTAGATACAGACTCTTACTGCGTGCGTCTCAGATCACAGCCACGTCCTTCCTGCTGGATACAGACTCTTACCGCTTACCGCGTGCGCCTCAGACCACAGCCACGCCCCTCCTGCTGGATACAGACTCTTACTGCGTGCGCCTCAGACCACAGCCACGCCCTTCCTGCTAGATACAGACTCTTATTGTGTGCGTCTCAGACCACAGCCACGCCCTTCCTGCTAGATACAGACTCTTATTGTGTGCGTCTCAGACCACAGCCACGCCCTTCCTGCTAGATACAGACTCTTACTGTGTGCGTCTCAGATCACAGCCACGCACTTCCTGCTAGATACAGACTCTTACTGCGTGCGTCTCAGATCACAGCCACGCACTTCCTGCTAGATACAGACTCTTACTGCGTGCGTCTCAGACCACAGCCACGCCCTTCCTGCTAGATACAGACTCTTATTGTGTGCGTCTCAGACCACAGCCACGCCCTTCCTGCTAGATACAGACTCTTACTGTGTGCGTCTCAGATCACAGCCACGCACTTCCTGCTAGATACAGACTCTTACTGCGTGCGTCTCAGACCACAGCCACGCACTTCCTGCTAGATACAGACTCTTACTGCGTGCGCCTCAGACCACAGCCACGCCCTTCCTGCTGGATACAGACTCTTACTGCGTGCGCCTCAGACCACAGCCACGCCCTTCCTGCTAGATTCAGACTCTTACTGCGTGCGCCTCAGACCACAGCCACGCCCTTCCTGCTGGATACAGACTCTTACTGTGTGCGTCTCAGACCACAGCCACGCCCTTCCTGCTAGATACAGACTCTTACTGCGTGCGTCTCAGATCACAGCCACGCCCTTCCTGCTAGATACAGACTCTTACCGCGTGCGCCTCAGACCACAGCCACGCCCTTCCTGCTAGATACAGACTCTTACTGTGTGCGCCTCAGATCACAGCCACGCCCTTCCTGCTGGATACAGACTCTTACTGCGTGCGCCTCAGACAGCAGCCACGCCCCTCCTGCTGGATACAGACTCTTACTGCGTGTGCCTCAGACCGCAGCCACGCCCCTCCTGCTGGATACAGACTCTTACTGCGTGCATCTCAGACCACAGCCACGCCCTTCCTGCTGGATACAGACTCTTACTGCGTGCATCTCAGACCACAGCCACGGCCCTCCTGCTGGATACAGACTCTTACTGCGTGCGCCTCAGACAGCAGCCACGCCCCTCCTGCTGGACACAGACTAAAGTTCCGTGTTCTGTGCTATCAGTTCCATGTTCCATGTACTATCGGCATTCCACAACACAGTGGTTCCCCTACAATCATTTTGGACGGCACCACCTGGCAGTCACGCCACTACTACACTTTCTGAACGTTAAGTGAGAAGTAGCTAACCTTTTCTAACTTTCACAAAGTTTAAATGGATGTTCTGAGACTGGTCACATCATCATTGAGCACCGTGCTGTGTAATTCTGTGCAGTAAAGGAAACTTGCTGTGTGATCTTACATGACAAGGTCTTCAAATGGAACACTGCAGAACTGCAGAGCGCTCTGTCACAGGTGACTGAATGAGGGGCGTGGACACATGCAGACAGGTGACTGAATGAGGGGCGTGGACACATGCAGACAGGTGACTGAATGAGGGGCGTGGACACATGCAGACAGGTGACTGAATGAGGGGCGTGGACACATGCAGACAGGTGTTGGCATTCACATTATTACTCATCAAAGCAGTGGGGTGGAAATACAATGCGCAGACAGTGTCCATTATTATCAGCGATACAAGCCACATCAATAAAATAGGCCTACATAGAGTACTGTTGGAAAAAATGCATATTTTAATCATATTTTATGTCAGTGTTGAAAATATTCGACCACACTATGCAGTCAACAGTGTTCATTGCTGTACTGAGGAACCACGGTATGTAGATTTGCAGTGATTTGAACCCATCTCACGCTACAATTGAGAAATCATGGCTTCTCACTCATATTGGCTGAGCGATTCAGCAGTGCCTGTCCCCACCACAAGAGGGCAGACTTCAATGCAGGCAGAGTAGGTCAGAAAACAATTTATATCAGATCATCTTAAAGCTAAATCTTTGTATAACACCATGCCACACAGCTAATGTCCCATTCAAAAGCGAAAAAGGTTGATTAGCCTTCAGCTTTATCATATTTAAGCCTACAGTAGAGTCTCTGAGTGCATATCGTATGTCAGAAATGGAGGTAGTTCAGAAGTGTACACTTTTTTACCCTTGAAATTGATATGAGACACATTTTAACAATCATTACTTGCATTACTGTGGCCTTATTTTCAATCGGCTCCTTTTTCTTTGTAGCTATTAACCTTGGAATGAGCTAATACCCAATAATCAAACCAGTGGGAATCGGGACCGAACCCTCATAAGAACATTATATGACCTTTTTGTTTGCATTAGCTTTTCAAACGATGCACCTCCTTTTCTGGGACCTGCTGCACATGGTTTCATTTGAGTCTAGCCCTTCTTTTATATCAAACACCATTGACATTCCCACATTCTATAATTTGGCAAAATGCTTCGACCTTGCACCTTGTCTTATTTTGATAGTAGTTCCAGTCTTTTATCAATGGAAAGTGTGACTTGTTATGATGCTAGCCTTTTTTATATCTATGGTAATAAGGAGCCTGAAGTGAAGGAGGTGGTGGAGGGGGCTGTTTTCTGTGCTATATCTGGTTTCATAACCCATTCGGTTGCCCGGTCAGTTTGTACCCCTGGGAATTGTAGTTCTAACATACCTCTTCCCACCAGAACCGGCACCAGATGCCTGCAGAAATCTCCTCGAGCATTCATCCTTTGGCCTAAATGCCTGTTCTCATAGCTCTCAAGAGAGCTCCAATTTAGCCAAAATCTGAAGGAAGAAAACACCCCGGAGGTCTACTCAGAGTGGCTAAGCGTACTAAACACACAATTTCTAATTCAGATTAGGGACATTTCCCATGGTAGTTTGGGAGGGGAGCTACAGGCCAACAGAAAGTTGTTTTTTTTGTCTGCTGGCTGGCGTAGGTCTGACCGGCTCAAACAGGAGCAGGTTACACTGGCTTTTAAGGGTTTATTTATTAACGTATTTCTTTTTACTCGCTCTGAAGCAATGGCTCTGTGACAAGTGGACACATGGCGCTAATGCTGAAACAGTTATCTAAACTGCACCAGGCTCTGACTGCAGTCCTGCTGAAACATGTCCACCCCCACGTTCATACTGATTTTGTAATAAACAGCACGGTGAAGGCAGGATGGAGGAGACACTGGGGAGAGAGTGTTCATGGGCCATTACCCAGTGTGATCCCTTCACCCCTTTGAGGGCGCATACTTGAGTCAACTTCGTCAAAAAGCTTTTGAGTGGGCAACTTTTTCTCACAAATGGGGGCACTTAAAATACCAGGATGAAACCCTTATTCCAGAGGTTTTGTTGAGAGGATTCAGGAGCACACTCACCCACAGAACTGTGCACTCATCCAACAATTTCAGTAAGTAACCCGGAAGTAAAAAGTACAACTTGTAGTACAAGAGCAGGACATATTACAAACTACGCTGTTAATTCTATCTTCATTCATAATCTCGACTTTGTAACCATCGTCATATATGAACTGATTGATATTCTCAATAAAAATATATATTTTTTAAATATATTACAGACTACTTCCTCACTAGTTTGGAAAGAGCTTTGCAGGATTTCTTCACACACTGCTTGCAAAGTGAGGGGACAGGGCACATAGTAGACAGGGGTCTGAGTGGACAGGAGGCAGGGAACAGGGATGGTATTTGGTCCCAACAATGCAAGTTCAGAGAAAGGAAGAGATAGAATAGGAAGGAACAACACAAACCTTTAAACCCTTATGTGATTGGAATGTTCTGTACGGAACATTCTAATGCTGATGTAACAATTGCTACAAAGCAGTGGAGTTCTAGAACACTGACTTCGAATTTTGAAAAGAAAAAAATAAAACATTCCACAAAAACCTACTCTTCAAAGGGTTAAATTTCCCTACATTTCTGGCAGAACTGTCTGCTCAAAGACCGTACGGCCTCGCTCTAGAAGATGCAGGCATTATGCTTAATTTGTCTATGTCATATTTCATTACCTAGACCAGAGGTGGACAGTCATTTATTTTCCTGTTGGGCCAGCCAGAGTGTGTCTGAGTTTGTGTTTCTGCCAATTACACTGGCTCAATTAGCTAATTAGCTGTGCACAGCAATGGTGGGGCACTCAGGATAGATAACAGTCAAATATTTCATATACTTCAGCTGTAATTCATGAGCTGGGATGATAAATAAATTAGTTAAAGTTGAAATGTCAGATCATGTAAATGGCTGGGCTAAATACAAAAATGAGAGTAGAACTTGATATTAAATTCAAATGTGTGTGTGTATGTGTGTTGGGGTGTGGCTGCTTGGATCATCACTTGCAAAAATATAATATGGGTATTCTTGCCTAAAAACGGTATACTTGCTGCAAAAAGATGATGTTTTACAGCGTGTTAAACTTACTTCAAATCTGTATCAATGGGCCCTCATCATGATTTATCAAATCCTTTTCAGGAATCTGTCCTACAGATGTTCCTTTCACAGTACAATGTTTTGATAAACTCCAAAAATTCTTCATACTCTGATGTGAAATTTGTGCAATGCCCGTCATAAGCAGGCAGTGTGAAACTAAAGACGGATAGCTCATCAACATCTTCCTCCACCATAAGTCACCACTACTTTTGAACACATATCCAATTAATCGGAATACATTATACTTCTATAACATACGTTATCCATTGTAGGCGATAAATGTCCAGTGATTTTAAGACAGCTGGATTAACACCTTTTTTGGGGAAGCTATTCGTTGAGAGTGTTAGCTGGCAAATTACATTTGTGTTACTTCAAGTGTCACTTGCCCCACCCATTTCACTCGAGCATCTGTAGAACTAGCTAGACACTACACACACATTGATCTGAGGATAGGAACTGGTTCCCAAGTAGATAACACTTCCATGCTGCCCATTCACACAGTAACAGCAGTAAACATTAACTAGACAGCTAGCTGACGAGCCCTTTGTTGTAGGAAGTAAAGGTCACAGATCAGTCTATGTTGGGCATGCTCTTGCCTTGCCGAAATTAAGGCAGTTAAGTGGTGGGACCAGGCATGCTAAGCTAACCAACTGCAGGGCACAAAAGCAAAACAGCAAGATTGCTAACAGCTGTCCTAATGATGTTAACCAGCACAAGGTTTTGCTAAGTCACCGCCTGCTAACATGCTAGCTCATGCATGGGACAACTTGATGATGAGGCAAAACAGCTTGACTAACCACAAAGCTTTTCTCACACAGAGCGCTAGCCGCAATAGCCAAAGTCCATTTTTTTTTTAAAATTAAGCACCAGGTATAGCCAATGCACTTGCTAACTACACCTAACTACCATAGCTATACCAGTTTAGCTTGAGAAGTATATACTTTTTATATAGCGTTAGTGCCAACTAGGTGGTTTGCATGCTAACATGCTAATGGTGTGTTGAATGGTTGAATCAATCCTATGCATGTGACGATGGGACCATGCAAGCAGTTTGCTTCAATCAGGTACTCCCTCGACAAATTATCCAACTGTCCATCATTGCCATAGATTTCCCCTTCACAGACTGTCTGTTTCATCCAACTACATAATATGAGCACATTCATACAGCACTGGGATACTGCTAAAATTCATGGTTCAGTACCTATAGCCCATACCTTTCTATAGATACCCATCAACGGCATCATACTGGGAGGAGACCAAAATAATGATCAGGTAGGGGCAGTATACAATGGTGTTACATTTATCTAGTAGTTAATTAATTAAGAACCAGTGTTCTTAGACTATCTGAGATACTGATGGCATCCTGTTAAGGCCTTTTGTGTGTGAAGGCAGAAACCAGCAAGCAATAAATTTGATTTGTTTCACGGAGACAAAGCCTCTTGTGTCCTGCATTCAAAACCTACAGCCTAGGACTAAAGTTCGCTGTAAAAGGCAACACCCATTGGATTAAAAATCCATTTTAGGATCATGTTAATGCAAGGCCATACATTTCTGCAATACTGACGTATATTCCATGTAGCAAAACATGTATTAAAAGTTTGGTAAAAAAAATACAAGGAGTAACAACATATTTGGAACCGGGCTTACAATAGCCTCGGGCCCGTCCTATGGTACAGCACATTTGCTTGTTTGAAATGATACATAAATACGGGTGGAAGGAATCCCTTAAAATAAGTAGTTGATATTGTACGCTTGATTTTAAAGAGGTATGAATGTGCTCTCCCCGCATCGTCTTTCACAATACAGACATTCGAGCCTCCTTCGTTATATTTTCTTTAGTATGTCGTTAATAATGATTAAAACGTATAAAACCTTGGTTTACAAGAGTTATATCACGTAGACCAATTATTAATTTAACACATAAGCCAATGATTCCACCTCAAACAAACGAGATTGCTGCTCCGTGATAGCGAATCCAGTAGTCCCTGCCTCGGTGATTTATTATCCTGCGGTATGCTCTCGCTATAGCTACCTGTTAGAGATGCTGTGCGCGTACTTTCCCCTGATTCTAGGTATCAACTTTGCACGGACGGTTCCCAGAAAGGTTGGAGTCAAAGTTGGTCTCTAAAAGCATTAGACGATGAGAGGACACGACGTATTTCAACATTTCATATTGGATGTCTCATAGGCTGCGTGACAGAACGACTCAGTCGCCAGCGCCTTTTGCATTAGTGATCAATCGTGTCTAGCACTGATTTTCTAAGTATCGAGATGTTATGTGCAATGTTAATAAATCTAGGACGACACCCTCCCTTTCGTCCTTTTCAAGTCTACACAAACGGTCGCAAACAGCACCAATAGGCTATATAGTCCAGCTACAAGGATAAACAACACACATTTTCAGCATAGTTTATTTTCTAAAGGTTAGTGGATAATAGCTACACCGGAAAGTACATGTGAGTGCTGATCTAAGGTAGCCTATAGAATAATCTCTCAACCAGCAAACCTATCGACTAATGTTACCAACTGATCAGCCTGATAATGAGATATGGCCATTTTGTCAAATGAAAGACATTAGTACCACTGATGTTGTATCAGAATTATAAAACACCGAGGCTATTTTTCAAAACAGCACCACAACAGTTCACTTGCTTTTAAGTAGAAACTTAAAATCCCTTACCGTCTTTAATGAAAGTTAGATGTCCTTAGCGTTAACCAAATTAGACTCTTTCAATAAATGCAACGCAATAAAGCAAGATTAAAATAAATCTCGCTTTATCAGAGTAAAACGTAAAACTACCAAATTAATAAATAAAAAAAAACAGGGATGATTAGGTGAAATATGTAATTTTAAAGCACACAAACGCGTCCGTAACAGATAACGAATTAGCTACCAAAATAAAAGGAATTAACTGAAGAAATAAAATTAAATTAAGGACTGCAAAAAAAACAGCCGACTTGTGTATTTCGCTTTACAGGTTCACAACAAAAACAGGCAACATCACTGACTGGGAAGAGTACCAGCGATGGGAGGAGGTTATCTTTCAGGAGAAGGTGGTCCTGCTTGTGGATATATAGAGCCGTATCACAATAACATACCTCTCCGCACTTGCTATTCAGCATCCCCAGTCAACGCGGAAGTATACGCTTACGGAGAGCTCCCCCTTCCATGTTGAATTGAGTCCCTGCATGCAATTGGCTGTTTTCTTCTTGCGATATCCCTACCCTGAAACTTGACACTCCATTGGTCTTCCCTTTCTTATATTTTTTTTAGTCCACCATGGAGATGTTGAGAATATTTGATCAAACTCAGGTGTGACATAAAGCTTGGGAAAGGTAGGGCCTTCTGAAGCGTTTCCGCCCGTTTAATCCCCCTAATCAGTATCGGAGTAAAGTTTGCTGCATATGACGACTGCCGATGAAAAAGGAACTATCAGACGACCGAAGGCATCTTTTTTTTAAAATCCAAATGTATAACAACGGGGAAATATTGAAAACTGCGTCATTGTGATTACTTTGTAACATTTCCCTGTAAGAAACGGACTGAGTTACGCGGAAAAAAGTTCTGTCCATATTTGGACATAGCCCATATCATGGAAATTTTTTTCTGAACATCTGTCATTCAAATTTTATCTTGCATGCTTGAGTAATGGCAATCGTTATTTATTATTGTTGTTATTTTAGCTTTTGATAGTTTCAGACTATTGGTTATTGTTAGATATTCCAAGTAGCTATGTTTATGTCTTTCAGGAAAAAAATACAATTGGGTCCGACAGCCCAAAGGTGGGGTGTCTGAAGAGCATATAGGCTAACTATGTCAGATGTGAGAATGCTGCTGAACAGACTCAGTGTATGTGTTACTGGAATGCCTTAAAGGAGTTCGGCATACATAAAATATATGTGGTCACAGTATGCAGCAGGAAAAAGAGCGTCACAAATGTATTAAGCCACCTTACAAGAAAATGGTCAACAGATACATACACGTGCAGTGTAAAGCTAATTGTGGCTATGCAAATATGCGTAGGTATTTTGAAATAGCATTTATGATGACAAAAGTACCTAATGCACGATTCTCTGTGAAAGTGTAGGCTACTTTAAGTTTGCACCTACAGGTCATTAGCCTACAGAATTATACATTTTGGAATAGAATCATGGTTGTTTTATTTCGAAGTATCACAGCTCGTGCATATAGTGTACGTTGCAGAACGTAAATTGCTTTATTTTAAGCGTGCACAACGTGCTTAGCGGGTCTCTGCGCGACCAACATCCGATCTTCCGCGAGATCACTTTCCAGCACCAAGGACAGCGCCCGACGTGGCCGAGCACGTTGCTGAGTTTGTCTGTGCGCAGTTGCGAACACGATAAGCGCTGTATTGAAAGAAACCACACACGCGTTACAGGCAGATACTCATTACTTCGCATGTTTAATCCCTAACCACGCTTCGTTGGGGAATACTTTTAGTCCACGTCTTTTCTTCTCTGTGGCAAACCACGCATTTCTATAGCCAATTAACGTCTCTCAGTTTGGCAAACGTAATCCTGAGAAGTGACAGGGAAGTAACCAGCCTGGCCAACTCGTGCCTAATTATGTTGTGATGAAGGAGCTCCAACCATTAGTTGGCTTTTTCACATTCTGTTATGATATTTCTATGACTCAGAAATGCGTCAGACTGATCACATGTTGTTTTACTAAAATTCGGGTAAAGAATGACAGAGCGGCTTTTTTTTTTTAACGTTTTTTAGTTTATTTTCTTTTTGTAGTTCATATTCGTCAAATCTGAGTTTTCATTGCATTTATATAAGCACCGAATTATTATTAGTATTATTATTGTTGTTGTTGTTGTTTAATGTGAAACAAAACATTTATTTTGTCAGCACTTGTCCAAAAACGTGTATTTTATTAAATCTCTTTGTATTGGCAGTTGTTTTGTACAGATTGTGAATGCAAAGTGAATATAAAGTTAACACATTACACACTATTAGAACAGAGAGCATTTGCATATTTGGGTGGAAAATACAGTTTCTTTGTATTCTTTGGAAAATTGTGGACATACGTTAGCCAGCACGTTGATTAAGTGGCCAGTAGGTTGTGGGTTCTCTTCCCCTGAAGTGCAATGATGATGTTCCTTTTGTGCAAAGCATGTCACTACAACTATTTTCATCATGTGTTCAGCTGTGTAAGCAGGCAATTTGAAAATATGTACAATTTAAGTCGCATTGTGTCACATGCACTTCAGGCAATGCATTTTATTAGTTGAATGTGTTTTACTGTACAGTTTTTTAAGCACAACGTTCCAAATAAATGTGGTGATTTATAAGATTTTCAAGAATTAATTGATAATGACCTCCCTCTCTTATCATTTCCTGTTCTATGTTTTAATCAGATAATTTACAGGAAGAGCCTTATGGTGTGCATTTTCTTTGACTCATTTAAAAGGGTTGTTGCATGAGACAGATGATGCAATCACAGTAGATTTTCATTAAATATAGAACAGGATCTAATATTGCACTACAATTTAAAGACCACCTGTTTATTTATTTATTTAGTTATTTATTTGGTTATTCAGTCGTCCATGCAATGGAGAGCAGTAGATACTTATAGTACTCGTCCATGCAATGGAGAGCAGTAGATACTTATAGTACTCGTCCATGCAATGGAGAGCAGTAGATACTTATAGTACATTACTATGGACACAATGAGGATGTAATATCATTTTTTCTCTTTGCACTCATTTATTATTACTATAATTATCATCAACGACAACAACAACAATAATACTAATAATAACAATACAATGTTTAATGTTGGATGGTCTCTGGTATGTTCATACTGCATATCTGAAAACACTATGTGGTGCATGGAACCATTCTTATTCTTCAATTAGAACAAAGTTGAATTTGGCTTGATTTATTTTTAGCAGAGGTCAGCGCCCCCACAGAATAGTGTGCGTATCATATCTAAACACGCAAAGCTGACGCCGGGAATGAAAAGTGGCCCTTTTCTTGTTTTCCTGAAGGGCCATTTCTGTTGGAAAACGACACAAAACAAACCAAAGCGAAATCAATTCTTTCGTCCACTCCATCTGGTGAGGCAGTAAAAATAGCTTGAAAACAGATGTAATTTCAATTAAACCCATCTGCGCTTTGGCTTTCTTCTCCTCCCTGGAATACGTTGCGTGGTAGTTGTCTTGAAGAACCTCCATTTTGCGCTGAAACGGCCTCATTAGACGAGGACTGAAGCACCGTGGCTAGCTTGCTGCTACGGGGACGCCGGGGATCGATTTAGCTGTGCGCTGATAAAATTACAAATCGGGGATTAATCCACCCAGTTTAGAAAGTCTGCAGTGCAGCACTAGAAAGGATTTGAGAGTGATAGAGAGTGATAGAGAGTGATAGAGAGTGATAGAGAGTGATAGAGAGTGATAGAGAGTGATAGAGAGTGATAGAGAGTGATAAAGAGTGATAGAGTAGGGGGCAATGATAAGCTCCCCTCCCCTCCCCTCCCCTCCCCTTCTTTAGTATTAGTTTTCTGTTTGTTTTTTTTGTGAATATCCACCTCAAGTATTCTCAACATTAATTGAATATAATTTGTATAACACATCTGACATGCATATCAATTTGATTCAGGTGAAAAAAAAGTGTTTCACAACATTTCTACGAATTGTGAGTAATCATATCTCATACGGCGCCCTTTCAGAAATCATAAAGAATGTGACGTATCTTTCTCCAATAGTTGGCCCCCTTTTCAAGAATTTCTTTAATTAAGACAAAGTAATTGCATTGGGAGATGCACTTAGTGCTGGGCTCTCCATTCTGTTAATCATTAGTGCAATGGGAGTGCATGGATGATGAAGGTTTCCTGATTTCAACTTCAAATAGAAGCTTGAGGAGTGGTGCCAGGGTAGAGTTTCTTCAATGGCCTGGTTCAGATTCAGAACCACAGCTGTGTGGAGCCAAGGGTCTAGAACTCATGTGAGCCTGGAACAGGTAAAACTTTGAGGAGCGGGATTCACTCCAACAATGTCCCATTCTGAGAGGTAAAGCATAGAAGGGGATTCAAACTCGCAGTCCGTGCCATATCGGGAAGAAAAAACTGAAACATTATCACTGAACTGACAAAGAGGTCACAGCACTGGTCATCTGAACCTGAAGGTCAGGGCTTTGAATCCTGTACTTGTACCTGGAAAAATGTGATTCTGTATTTATGTGATTCTACACAATTAAAATGTCACATGGTTCCATATGTCTCCAACCATACACACATCTGAGAATGCATACACGTGTAAATGCATACACACACCTGAGAAATGTGTAAATGCATACACACACACATGTACACACACACACACGCACATGTGCACACACACACAAACGTGCATGCACAAGCGCAGACACACACACACACACACACACACACACACAACCATATGGGACACAAGCTTCTGTAACGGCAATTGAATCAGCCATAAGATGACTGACAGTTGATGTTTGTATTCCACACGTCTGAATACAACACAGCAGGCCTTTGTATATATGCATGTACATCCCTTTCTTTCTGAATTGTCTCTCCTCAGTGCCAGCAGCCGTGCATTGTGGGAGCACATCTTCTCCCAGGAGGAGGGGCTGTCTTGCTCCTCTTGAGTCATAAGATTGGTAGCTGCTCAGGGCCTGGCTCTGAGTCTCCAGAGTGAGATTTGGAGTCTAGGGAGCCACACAAGCCTTACGCTGTGGAATTCGCAGCAGGACTTACTGCTGCACACCGCGCTGTTCCCCTGTACCGATCGCTGTTCCCCTGTACCGATTGCTGTTCCCCTGTACCGATCGCTGTTCCCCTGTACAGATCGCTGTTCCCCTGTACCGATCAGTGTTCCCCTGTACCGATCGCTTTTCCCCTGTATCGATCGCTGTTCCCCTGTACCGATCGCTGTTCCCCTGTACCGATCGCTGTTCCCCTGTACCGATCGCCGTTCCTCTGTATCGATCGCCGTTCCCCTGTACCGATCGCCGTTCCCCTGTACCGATCGCTGTTCTCCTGTATCGATCGCCGTTCCCCTGTACCGATCGCTGTTCCCCTGTACCGATCGCTGTTCCCCTGTACCGATCGCCGTTCCCCTGTACCGATCGCCGTTCCTCTGTATGGATCGCTGTTCCCCTGTATCGATCGTTGTTCCCCTGTATTGATCGCTGTTCCCCTGTACCGATCGCTGTTCCCCTGTACCGATCGCTGTTCCCCTGTACAAATCGCTGTTCCCCTGTACCGATCGCTGTTCCCCTGTATCGATCGTTGTTCCCCTGTATCGATCGCTGTTCCCCTGTACAAATCGCTGTTCCCCTGTACCGATCGCTGTTCCCCTGTACCGATCGCCGTTCCCCTGTATCGATCGCTGTTCCCCTGTACAAATCACTGTTCCCCTGTACCGATCGCTGTTCCCCTGTACCGATCGCTGTTCATACATAGATACTGTACATACATACAGTGCAGTCCGAAGGTATTTGGACAGTGGCACAATTTTTGTTGTTTTTTCAATTGGCTCCAGCACATTTGAAATTAAACAATGGAAATTGAGTTTGAGACTGTCAGCTTTAATTTGCAGGTATTTACATCCATATACAGTGATCCATGTAGGAATTACAGTCCTTTTATACATAGTCCCTCCATTTTAGGGGACCAAAATATACTATATATGAATATATAAACATATATATACATGCAATTATTAGTGAGAATGTAGCTGAATTACTGTGGTGAGAGGCGACTCATAAACATCATTTTCATGCAAAGCGATGAATGAGAAGATTGAGCGTTAAGTGTCTTCAACCTCGCAGCCTAAACGCCTGGGCTGCCATATCACGCTGGTCTCAGAACCCCAGACGCTCTTCTGCGAGGGTCTGTGCTCGTCACGGGGTGGTCTTCTTGGACAGGGACCCAACAGAAACGTGTGTGTTACGGTTTATTATGGTCTTCTCTGAGCTCACCTCATTGTTTCTGGTTCCAGAAGCTTTGTCAGGCACTTTCTCCTTGAGGTAACATTCCAGACAGTGCTTCGTGCGCACATGCCCACGGTGACGGCATGATTGAGCTATAAACCTGTTTATTGGAACCTGGTTGTGTTCATCCCTTTGACTACAGATCTGAGGCGATTAGTATCCATTGACTACCAGTCCTACCTGGTTAGAAACCGTCTTTGATTTTGCTTTGAGCAATTTTTTTCCTTTTTTTTTTTAACCTTTGGTTTCACACACATACCATGCAGGCAGCTTTTACAGCACAATGTACCGAAATCGATAGTCCAGCAAAAAATTGTCACAGCATTAATCTTCTGACTGCATCAATGTTTGTAATTAGTCAATGTCAAAAAGGTGTATGGAAATTGGCTATGAATCTTTAATCCTTACAGGTTCCAGTAATATTTTCTCTTGACCCTGGAGCTGCCACTCAGTGGGGATGATTCTGTATTGTTTAATATGCAGCAATTTTCAGTGTTTTTTTTTGTTTTTTTCCCTGTGACTTGAGTCTCCCTCACTGACTGACTGACTCACTGACTGACCAACTGACTGTTTTGTAGCACAGTAGTATTTTAATTTAAAAGCTCTCAATTGTCCTGTGGAGGCAGAAACTATATATAGCATTTCCATAAAAATCAACTTTTCTGCGAATTGTTTCATGTGATAAATTTCCCAGGATTCTCCATTCTAAAGCCTAGCAATTGCTTCTGATTGTAACCCTTTTGTAAATATCCAGAATTGCTAAAATGATGATTTAACATTTATTTTGAGATGAGCTTGTCTTTGATTAAAATTAATTGACTTTACTTGACATAACATGCCAATAAACCTCTATTCTGTAGCATTCAGATATCTGAGCACATCTTTATACTTAAGATCCTTTCATGTAAAATATGAGAAGGTGAAGCTCACTACTTAGGGGCAGGCAGACAGTGCTGCCGTTTGTGTTGGATGGGTTTGTGAGAGTGAATAGTCTTTTACAGTCAACGGACTGTAGCATTGGCTAACTTTCTAGTGAATGGCTACCTTATGAATCTGTATAGATACGGGCTCTAGCTAATCGGACAGTAGATCAAAGATGAATATATCTGCTGGTTGGCTACGTTTTAAAGCATTGTGTTAGCATTCGGTAAGGAATTCAGGTCATACCAGTGCCATCTGCAGCCGGCAGCCTGCAGGTCAGCGTGTGATTGGTCATAGCTTTACCCAGAGAGGGAGGGTAAAATCAATACAGGTAAACTGATCAGGCAGCATAGTGAAATTTAACAAAGAACGTGCTCTAAGCTAAAAAATTTCGAGTAGAACAAAAGAGTGAAATTAGAATATACATCCCAACAGATATTCATCCAAGAACACTTTAACCGTCTGATTTTATGTACAGTCAAGACCTCAAAAGGAGCAGTTGTCCACCTTAGTGATGATTTGCCAATCGCGGCTCTCGCGTGTCCGCGTGCTGAAAATGAAAAGCTGCGGATGACGTGTGGTACCGCGCAATGACGAGGGATCGGGCCGGTTTAGGACGAGGCCCGGCCGCGTACAGTACGCTTCTCCTTAGCGCTCGTCAGTCGCCTCCCTCGCCCAGCTACGCTCTTGCCAGGCACAAAAGGACGGCACCTGACAGGTTTCTCAGATTCCAGGGAGACACGACAGGGGAGTCTGTGTGTGCTAATGAATACAGTGTCTGCTATGAAAGCTCTGTCGCAGACCATGAAGGAACTGCTGAGTTCTGTCAAGATGCTGGCAGTAACTATGGCGATGGAGGCATTACACACCACCTGAATATGTAAGGACCGCCATCACAAATGTTTAAAATTAATAAACTATTTATAGACTGAAAGATGGCAGAAAGGCCTTTGGTAAAGTCATGTCAGAATTATGAATACATGTAGACATTGTCTTTAGACAATATACATTTCACTTTAAGGCCAGTCAAGACCAAAAAGTATACATAGCCTAACCTTGTGAAATGACCGTATTTACTGTATTTCAATATGACATTTCTTTTGCCAGTACTTTTTGCTTGAAAGTTCTTTATTATGTAATTTTGTAAACATTAACACGTGTAATTTCTTTTATAAACATGATAAAAATTTATTAATTTCATTTTATTTAACCAATATTTAACCAGGCAAGTTCTCATTTACAACTAGAAAGGTCGCTCGGAGAGTGCATCCCTCCGCCCATGCTGCATGTTGATGCATGTACCGTAAAATCAGGTATACATTGATAAGCAGTTGGAATTAGTTTTGAAGATTTGTTGGGATTATTGAAGTGCTTTTACTACTGACTCTGCAGGGGAAGCTCATACCATGGGCAGACAGAGTATGTATGGGTAAATATTTTCCATGTCAAAATGAAATGAAAATATTTACCCATACATACTCTGTCTGCCCATGGTATGAGCTTCCCCTGCAGAGTCAGTAGTAAAAGCACTTCAATAAAAAGTTTCGGAGCATTGAGGAAAATTGCTAATAGTACTAGCCTATTTAAGCTTATCAGTTAATTGATGATGGCTTGAATAGGCAGATAGAATGCTAGTTAGATAGGTGAAAGAACTTCTATAGCCCATCCATTAACCGGAAATCCGCTGGTCAATCACATCGGGGGGTATGTCAGAAAACGGGTTTACTGGAATCTCTGAGTTTGCTAACCCTGAGATTGAATTGAATTAATCTCAGGGTTAGCAAACTCAAAATTTTCACTAAACCCGCTTTCTGGAATACTCCCCCGAATAGTCAGTTACATCAACTACCCAAATCGGCTAGGCTACCAATAACACAGAGAAAGGGACCACTTCACGTGAACAGAAACATGTAGCGTAATACTACGATTTTCAGAAATAATATGGTTATTACCTTATATTTTCCAAGTACCTCGAATGTCGAACGTACAGCTGTTCCTGTTGTATCCAGCAGACTAGATGTAGTTTTTCTGAAAGAGCAAACTATTTATGCTCTGGGGTTTTAAACTTACCACACGCCACACGATTGGTCAGTTCAAGTAGCTACAGGTGGTAAGATATTTACCTTGGGCGTGGCTAGCCAGGTATGACGCCTTATGCTGCGGTATGTGTTTCTTTTTTATTATTATTTACAAGTGAGTGACGCACCAACCACAAGGGAGCACCGTTGAGCACATCTAGCAAACTGCTGCGTGTGATGCCCATGAGCCAGAGAACCATGTAAACAACCTCAATCAAAGCTAAAAATGCCTATAATGTAAATAAGTTATTACCTAAGCCTTAACCATGTAGTCTATAGACAGCTAGTTCAGCAATTTCCAACCCCTGGATACCACCTGCTATTCCATAGCAACAAACAACAAACCTAGTTCAGCAAGTTGCTGGAAGGACAATGGGGACGATTATTTATAACATACATTGCTGATGTGTGTACACTGTGTTCTGTTTGGTCAAAAAAAAAAATGTGCGCCCCCATTGCAAAACATTGTAAACGCGTATATATTTATATTTATTTTGAAAACCACTGATCAAATCCGCTCCAAAATTTAATGGGTTCGTCCTTGGCCCATACTACACATACATACTATACTACACACAAATTGGTCTGGTAGTTTTTACGTAATCCTGCTCACAAACAAACAAACAAACTCACCCACACCACCGAAAACATACCCTTCCACCCCATGCTGGGGGCGGAGGGAATAACGGCCTGGCCAAGAGGCAAAACACATCAAAACACAATAAAATAAAGAAACAGGAATTTAAAATGCAGCACAGACATGAAATACAAGACACACAATACTCTTGAATCATTTGAAGCAGGAGCATGTGTCTATAAAAATGTTCAGGATCAAAGACTCAAAAACGGGTACTGAGACAAGATTGTCCAATCTTGAAGTTTTTGTGGCTTGTTCCATTCTGAGGCTGCAGCATATGCTGAAATAAGGGGCACCCACTTTAGGGGTCACAGGTTGGATGTAGCTGGTGGATCTGGTTTTGTAAGTAGGGTTAGATAGTTCCACAACAGATGGCAGGTATCAAGGTGTCAGGCCTAGAAGGGATTCATATACGAGGATAGTCCAGTAGACTCTTTTCTGCGTAGATGGGTTATAAAACAATGTTATGATGCGAGACGTGAAGAAATACATAAATAAACTTCTACAGAAATATAACCCTGTAATTTCAAGCTTTTGATATTATATAATGAAAAATATTTTCAGATCTACACAGCAACCGTCACTTGAGGGTAAGAGGTATAACAGGGGGCTTTGATGGTAAGACGTAAATGAAAAAGTCAATTCATGTTAAGATGAGTGTGTTCTGGCCTTGTGAAGAGCAAAAAAAAAACTACTCCATTGCTCAGTATTGCTACTCTATTGCTCAGCATTGCTACTCCATTGCTCAGTATTGCTACTCTATTGCTCAGCATTGCTACTCCATTGCTCAGTATTGCTACTCTATTGCTCAGCATTGCTACTCCATTGCTCAGTATTGCTACTCTATTGCTCAGCATTGCTACTCCATTGCTCAGTATTGCTACTCTATTGCTCAGTATTGCTACTCCATTGCTCAGTATTGCTACTCTATTGCTCAGCATTGCTACTCTATTGCTCAGTATTGCTACTCTATTGCTCAGCATTGCTACTCCATTGCTCAGTATTGCTACTCTATTGCTCAGCATTGCTACTCCATTGAAAGGGAAGTGTCAGGCTTGGTGCTGCTTGAATAGAGCATGTGACATAGGGATTATAAAGCATCACAATGAGATTATAAGGCATCAGAGAACTCTGGAAAACGATGAAGCACGCCCGCCGTATGCACACGTCACTTTCCCTCCAGAAAAAAAAGGCAGGAGAGAGAAAAAGATGAACCAGAGGAATGAAACGCATGTGAATGTCAAAGTACCTCCAGAAAGCTCTTATTGTTAACTCAGGTCACGCACAAGCTAATTTGAAATCCATTTTGATTTGTAACCCACTTCAGGCTATCTAACCCTCATGTAAATGCATGGCTGCATTGGTCCTTCTGTCTGTGGTTGCAGAAAATGACTGTATATTTTTAAAATACATTTTAGTTTCACTATGTTAAAAAGGTAAGTTGAACTGTCTACTGGCTGAAGAGCATGGCCAGCTTTGCAGTGCATTGTGGGGAATGAAGCACATTTGGGGGGAGGCGGGGAGGTTCCCAGTGCCGATATCTTATCACAATGTGGGAAAAAACTTGAGAATGGAAATGGTGAATTTTTTACTCGTTAAACATAAACTCTCTTTTCAGTTTGCATATCAACTAAACTGTAAAGAAAAGCACATTCAAGTTTCAATTTTCAGTTTTCCTGTATAAGGTCCATTTTCCTCAATGTACATAGGCTTTTGCATTTTCAGTACAGAAGAGCCAATAACATGTGATTGACCAATCTAGCTCCTTTATTTTGCTGTCCATCTTGTGGTGGTGCATAACATAGCTCAATACCAATGACACCCATTTAAAAAAAATACGTGATTTGATTGTACTGGGCTGAATTAAAACTGTTTGATATAAAGCCAAGATTTCGTCCATCGGACTTATGAAACGAATATGGTTTCTATTGATTTTTGAATGTCACTGTCATGGACCTGGATCACTTCTGTTGTGCTATCTGGAAGAAGTCCTCACTCCTAAAAATGCATTCACCCAGCGGTTCCTCCTGTACAAATGACATAATTCCAGCTTTATTGGACTCATGGGAACATTTCAATATAGGCGGTTTATTTTATATCACGAGCGTTGCAAAATTATGGACTACTGGATTTGATAACCTCTGGGGAGCTGGAGGCCATTGTCATTCTGCCTCTATTTGCTCTGGATATTGAGAACGATATTACCAGCAGTGTTCTACAGAACAAGTATGAAAATTGATTTTTGTCGAGGGCATCGGACTGGCTCAGCTATGTCAGATGACTATGGCTTAGTCCTAACACCTGATTACGTCAAACTTTTTCTTTTCTTTTTCAGACAATCCACCATCATTTCATTTTTTGTGCTTTATTGAGAGAAAGCAGGGAGACAGCAGAGAGGGTAGGAGATAGAGATAGGATTACAGTTCAGAAGGTGCTATGGTAGGAGATAGATAGATAGCCTCCAACAGTGTGTGTGTGTGTGTGTGTGTGTGTGTGTGTGTGTGTGTGAGGGGGGGTTCGTATATGGCTTGAGAGTTAGCGCTCCTACAGACTGTGCCACACATCTCGCTGCTAACTCTGGCTCCTGTTCGTATAATGTAATTTTAACGCCCATTAGAGTAGTTTTGCTCTTGTTTGTATAGGTAAATGTAATGCTCAGGTGGTTGGGTGGTTGACAAGAAGTTGTCAATGGAGTCTGCAGTTGTTGGACTTGGGGCTGTCTCTCTTGGGACTGTGCTTTCCCCCTCGAGGGAATTTCCGCACTTTGATCTCTGTTTTTGCCCTTGTGTTTGTATTGAAAAGAGCATTTCCTTAATGGCAGCAAAGTAAAAGCCACGCTGACAGAGTGCATTTGTCTTGGTGTTGCCACAGGTTGGGTGGGTTTAATAATGGCTTATCGGGTTACCCCTGCATTAGCTACCGTGCTAATGAAGAGCCGAACAGGCTACAGTCACCGTCTGTGAGATACATATCTCTCCTCTGGCTGGTGCTTTCTCTCTCCTGTGGTGCGCACACACACACACACACACACACACACACACATCCATGCACAAACACACACACACAAACACACTGGTCCATCATTTTATATTCACACCTGAACTTATAAAGATCGCATGTTAGCTGTTTCCCGCTATCAAAGAAGAGTATGGAACAGCGTGCAAGTCGACAGACTTTCCCGATAATATAGTAACATTAAGGTATATCATAAAAAGGCTAATTGTACAAATATATAGTTGTACATTAAACATGAAGTGAAGGGTTAATGTGTCATTACCCACCTGCTTTGATATAATGCCAGACCTGCATAAGCAAAAATAACCATGCTGGGAATAAGTGATACCACTGTATGTGCAGGGTACATCCCATAATTATAGCTGTTATGAATTATGTGATTTTATTCTTGTCCGTGGGACTCAAGCCATCCATTCAAGCATTAAAACGCTGCAATAGCCATAAAGAGAGTACATATTGGACAGAGATGTCTAGAGGAGGCATTGAATGTGACCTTTTTCTGAAATGATTTTTGCGCACACCCATTGTGATGTGTAGTAAATATCCGCACGGCAATAGCGTATGCACGTTTCCAGGCAACCAGTAAGTATTTAATGTCTCAGATAAATGCTGCTTGTCTCGTCTGCTGCTGGCAGAAACAAATGCCCTCTTTTGGGAGGTGGACAGACAAGGCACTTATACAAGGGTTTGAAAAAAATTAATGGGGTGCACTTCATAAAGAAGAAAAAAATCGAATGGGGTGCCGAGCCCAAAAATATGAAATATCAATAGTTTCTCCACCTACTGTAAATGAAGGAAAGTGGGGAATAGGTACTTTTTTTATTTTAAAAAAGTGTATATTTTTGACAATAAACATGTGACACTAGGCCTGCGTCTGTCCAATAATCAATAGTCCACTTTCTCTCATTTTCAAGAGGTGGAGAAAGCTGATATTTATGAATGGGTCTTTGCTCTAAAAAGAACAGGCCTGGGTGCCCTTTAAAGTTAATGCCACATACTTTGCCTGACACCAAGAAAATGAAAATGCTGACCGTAGAAAGTAAAAGACGATGTCATTAAACTGAAGGCAAGAGAACTGCCTACAGTATGCTTTCCTTTCAGACAGAGTATGATAGAGTAGGAGGATATGAGTGTCAGTATATGAGTGTGTGAGTCACAGTATATGAGTGTGAGTAACATTAGTATATTAGTATGTATACGAGTATAAGTATAAGAGTGTATGAGTATAGTAGTACATTAGTATGAGTTTATGAGTATATTAGTATGAGTTTATGAGTATGAGTATATTTATATGTGTTTATGAGTACATTAGTATGAGTCTATGAGTATATAAGTATCAGCATATGATCATATTAGTATCGGTATATGAGTATATCAGTATCAATATATGAGTATATTAGTATATTAGTATGAGTGTATGAGTATATTAGTATCAGTATATGAGAATATTAGTATCAGTATATTAGTGTATTAGTATCAATATATGAGTGAAGTGGGCCGGAACGGACCGGTACGCCGTCCTGGAACTTCTACGTTTTGCTCATATGAGTACCGACCATAGATATATAACCATAGATATGACATATCATGTAATGTAATAGTAATTTGGAATTCTGAAATGGAACAATTTGGCAGCCATTTTACCTGGGTACAGCTATAATAGGAACCCATGACAAAGTGTCATGTACTTTTTACCCACTGTGATGTCATAATAGGGTCTCAGAAACCAG